>CAUYQV010058428.1:0-10549 GCA_963574575.1 Galagoides demidoff
CGTTTTAAAACAATAACTGAGAAAATGACATGAAGGCTGTGTTGATCAGTTTGATGGAAGTATTTCGGATTGCATGTGAAAACCACACATTGTACCCCAGAAGTGCATTAATGTACATAGTTACCATTCAATAAAAAAAAATAAATAAATAAACAATAAAACATGAATTGTTCTCTAAAAAAAAAAAGAAAAGAAAAGAATATTAGGAAAATTTGAGGGAGAGGGGCATGATGGGTAGTGGTGAGGTCAGGGGACCAGGTCAGTTATTCTCTGTCTGAGATCCCTTCCCCCAGCAGGACGTCAAGTGAGAGGCGACTCTATCTGAATGGCACTGCCTCAAGATTCCACCAGGTGGCAGCAGAACCCTTGTCTGACTGGCAGGATCCCGAAGTGGTTTGCAACCGCTTTGTTCCCTGGTGCCACTGGGATTGAGTTTTCTCATCCGCAAAATGGCGGAGGTGATGATCCCCAACCTATAGAGTTGATATGAGATTGAAATGACGTATGACTGTTTGGACTGGGGAGATCAAATCCCTCGTGCTTGAACTCACCACTCTGGGCCTCAGTTTCCCCAAGCTGCAGAGAGGGGACAAGGGGGTGGAAACAGATCCTAAAAGGGGAGCCCAGAGTCTTGTAGGGTAAATTGGATCTTGGGAGGACAGGGGAGGATAAAGAAGCGGAGAGGAAGGGCTGAGACTGGTCCCAATCATTGGGGTCTGACTTTTTTTTTTGGTAGAGACAGAGTCTCACTTTATCGCCCTTGGTAGAGTGCCATGGTGGCACAGCTCACAGCAACCTCCAGTTCCTGGGCTTAGGCGATTCTCTTGCCTCAGCCTTCTGAGTAGCTGGGACTAAAGGTGCCCACCACAAAGGCCGGCTATTTTTTTGTTGCAGTGGGGCCGGGTTTGAACCCACCACCCTCGGTATATGGGGCCGGTGCCCTACCCACTGAGCCACAGGCACCACCCAGGGGCCTGACTCTTTTGTTTCCAAGGCCTGGATTGGGGAGATCTCTGCAGCTGAGAAGGAAGGAGGGGCTGTGAGGGGCAGGGAAGGGCATGTAGGGATGTTCTGCCTAATATTTGTTTCAACGCTTTGCTGATTGATTGACAGAGTCACTCTCTGTCCTGTGGGCTACAGTGCAGTGGTATCAACATAGTTCACTGCAGCCTCAAACTCTTTGGCTCAAACTCCCGCCTCAGCCACCTGAGTAGCTGGGACTACAGGCCTGTGCCACCATGCCCAGCTAATTTTTCCAGTTTTAATAGGGACAGGTCTTGCTCTTGCTCAGGCTGGTCTCAAACTCCTGATCAACATCCTCTTGCTTTGGCCTCCCATAGTGAGCCACTGCTTATTTATTTATTTATTTTACATTTTGGCTGCATCTGAGTGATACCAAGACCTCCTCCCCTGCCCAGTGACACACTCCAGCCTGGGTGACAAAGTCTCTAATTAAAAAAAAACAAACCCACAGGCTCAGCGCTTGTAGCTCAGCAGCTAGGATGCCAGTCACATACACTGAGGCTGGCAGGTTCGAACCTGGCCTGGGCCTGCCAAACAACAATAACAACCACAAAAAAAAATAGTGGGGTGTTGTGGTAGGCGCCTGTAGTCCCAGCTACTTGGGAGGTTGAGGGAAGAGAATCGCTTAAGCCCAAGAGTTGGATGTTGCTGTGAGCTGTGATGCGAGGGTGACATAGTAAGACTCTGTCTCAAACACACACACACAAAGCGGGCTACAGAAATTAAACAACAGTGTATACAGCATCATTCCTGAGAGACTGGATTGCTAAAAGGAACAGAGCAGAGTCCCAGAGGACTCTTGCTCCTGGGCTAAATATACATGCAGCATGTTAGCGTACTAAATACTTTAGGCAACTGTAACACAGTGGTATTTGTGTATCTAAATATAGCCAAACAGGGAAAAGAAAGATACAGCAAACAAAGCAGTGTAAAGGATAAGAAATGATACACCTGTACAGGACACTAAGCGTGAATGGAAGTTGCTCTGGGTGAGTCAGTGAGGGAGTGGTGAGTGGATGTGAAGCCCTAGGACTTTACTGTGTATACTTAGGCTGCACTGAAATTATCTCTAAAAATTAAGTAATTGATTTATGAGGTTAAGACAGCTACCATGTGACTAGGCAAGAGAAATCTTTCAACGTCACTATAATCTTTTATTTATTTATTTATTTGAGACAGAGTTTTACTATGTTGCTCTCAATAGAGTGCGTGGCATCACAGGTCACAGCAACCTCAAACTCTTAGGCTCAAGCGATTCTCTTGCCTTAGCCTCCCAAGTAGCTGGGACTACAGGCGCCTGCCACAATGCCTGGGTATTTTTGTTGTTGTTGTTGTTGCACTTGTTGTTGTTGGTTAGCTGGCCTGGGCCAGGTTTGAACCCACCAACTTCAGTGTATGTGGCTGGTGCCATAACCACTGTGCTATGGGCGCTGAGCCTCAATGTCACTATAATCTTAAAGGACCATTGTCACATATGTGATCTGTCCTTGATCAAAACATCTTTAAGTGGCACATGATTGTAGTAAATGCACATATTTAAAATGCACAACTTACACTGTTTTAACAAATGTGTAAACCTGTGAAATCATCCCTACCGTCAAGGTCATGAGTGTATCCATCACCCCCAAGAGCTTAATGTGACTTTTGTGGAACCTTTCTTTCACCTTCATTCTCAGGCAACTCTTACTTGTTTTCTGTCATTGCAGATTAGTCTGCATGTTCCAGAATTTTCTTTTTAAGTTTTGTCTTTGGCTTCTTTCACTTAGCATAATGATTCTGTTATTCCATGCAATGCATGTACCTACAGTTCATTCCCTTTTTTGCTGAAGAGTATTCCATGGCATGGCTGGACCACAATTTGTTCATCTATCCACCTGTGGATGAATATTTGGTTCATTTTCAGTTTAGGACTATTATGAATAAAGGTGTTATGAATATTTTCATTTATGAATCCTTGTATAGTTGTATGTTTTATTTTTTATTATTGTTATTTTTATCCTTTTAGGATAAAGATGGGGGCTTGCTCTGTCACCCAGCCTGAAATGCAGTCACATGATCATAGCTCTTGGACTCAAGCAATCCTCCTGCCTCAGCATCCTGAGTAACTGGGGCTACGGGCATAAACCCCCACACCTGGCTAATTATACTTTTCATTTTTTTCCTTTTTAGAGACTTGGGTGAGTGGGGGAGTGTCTCAATATGTTTCCTAGACTGGTCTTGAACTTCTGGCCTCAAGTGATCCTCCCATCTCAGCCTCCTGAGTCTCTCAGATTATAGGGATGAACCACTACACTCAGCCTAGAATATGTTTTAATTTTCTAAATGCTTGGGAGTGGGCTCAGTGCCTGTACCTCAGTGGTTAGGGTGCTGGCCACATGCACTGGGACTGGTGGGTTTGAACCTGGCCCAGGGCCAGCTAAACAATGACAACGACAACAAAAAAATAGCTAGACATTATAGCAGGCGCCTGTAGTCCCAGCTACTTGGGAGGCTGAGCCAAGAGAATAGCTTAAGCCCAAGAGTTTGAGGTTGTTGTGAGCTGTGATGCCACAGCACTCTACCAACGGTGATGACATAGTGAGAATCTGTCTCATAAATAAATAAATAAATAAATGCCTGGGAGTGAACTGACTGAGTCATATAAGAATTCTATGTTTAGGCTCAGCGCCTGTGGCTCAATCGGCTAAGGCACCAGTCACATACACCTAAGGTGGCGGGTTCGAATCCCCAGCCCAGGCCCGCCAAACAACAATGATGGCTGCAACCAAAAAATGGCCAGGCGTTGTGGTGGGCACCTGTGGTCCCAGCTACTTGGGAGGCGGAGGCGGGAAACTCGCTTGAGCCCAGGAGTTGGAGGTTGCTATGAGCTGTGATGCCATGGCACTCTACCCAGGGGGATAGCTTGAGGCTCCGTCTCAAAAAAGAATTCTATGTTTAATTTAATTTAATTTATTTATTGAGACAGAGTTCTCTCTGGCCTGAGTTAGAGTGTAGTTGTGTCATCATAGCTCTCTGAAACCTCAAACAACTGGGCTCAAGGATTCTTCCTGCTTCAGTCTCCTGAGAAGCTGGGACTATAGGTGTCAGATACCATGCCTAGCTAGGTTTTTTTTTTTTTTTTTGGCTGTTTTTTTTGTTTGTTTTGTTTTGTTTGTAGAGACAAGGTCTCACTGTCACTCAGGCTGGTCTCAAATTCCTAGTCTAAAGGTTTGTCTATAAGGCACTAATCATGTTTATGAGGGCCCCACCCTCATGATCTAACCACCTTCCAAAATGTCCCATTTCCTAACACTATCATCTTCCAGGTTAGGATTTCACATATGAAATTTCAAGAGACACAAAAATACAGTCCATAGCAGTATTTTATCTTTTTGGATGCTGCTACACATGAAATTAAAATTTTTTTATTTTTCAATTGTTTGCTGTTAGTATATAAAAATTCAATTGAATTTTGTATTGAATTCAATTGACTTTTAAACTTGTGACTGTGCTATTTACTTAATTAGTTCTGGTAATTGTCTTATAAATTCCCTTAGGTTTTTGACATAAATAACCATATTATCTGCATATAGTGACAGTTTTACTTATTGTTTTATTTAATTTAAGACAGGGTCTCACTATGTCACCTAGGTTGGGCTTGAACTCAACTAATCCTCTCACTCAGCCTACTAAATGGCTGGGACTACAGGTGCATGCCACTAAAACTGGTAGCACCAGGCCAGGCAAGGTGGCTCACACTTACAATCCTAGTACTCTGGGAGGTCAATGTGGGTAACTCACCTGAGCTTATGAGTTTTAGACCAGACTGAGCAAGGGCAAATCCCCAGCTCTAAAAATAGTGAGGTATTGTGTCAGGCACCTGTAGTCCCAGCTACTGGGGAGGCTGAGCCAAGAGGATTGCTTGAGCCCAGAAGTTTAAGGTTGCTGTGAGCTATGATGCCAAAACCCTGTATGGAGGGTGATAAAGTGAGACTCTGTCTCAAAACAACAACAACAACAACAACAAAAAAAAAAAAACTGGCAGCACCCACCTTATTTATTTTTCTTGTCATATTATAATAGGATTTCCAAAACAATGTTGAATAGAAGTGGTGAAAAGGGACACCCTTGTCTTGTTCTCAGTCTCAAGAGGAAACAATTCAGTTTTTCACCATCAAGTATAATATTACCTGTAATTTTTTTTTTGAGATAGAGCCTCAAGCTGTCATCCTGGGTAGAGTGCAGTAACATCACAGTTCACAGTAACCTCCAACTCTTGTGCTCAAACAAGTCTCCTGCCTCTACCTCCCAAGTAGCTAGGACTACAGGCACCTGCCACAGCGCCTGGCTATTTTTTGGTTGCAGTTGTCATTGTTGTCGGGCAGGCCCTGGCTGGATTCGAACCCGCCAGCTCAGGTGTATGTGGCTGGCACCTTAGCTGCTTGAGCCACAGGTGCCAAGCCAATTTTTTTGTTGTTGTTGTAAATGGTCTTTATCAGTTTTAGGACATTCCCATTTACACTTAGGTTGCTCAGGTTTTTTTAGTCATGAATTTTTTAAAGTGCAAGATGAAGTATAAATGCAGAACACGTGAATGGGTTTTGAATTTTCTCAAATCTTTCAGCCATTGAAATAATCGTACGCTTTCACTCTGCTTTAAATGTTCATTTCATGAGTAAGGCCAATTACTTTTTTTCTGGATTTAAAAGCAATTTGCACGTTATTTCCTGTGATTTCTGGATTCATGTCCTAGTAATTTGTTGGGATTTTCTTACTTCTTTCTAGATGTTGTTTACATAGGATGATTTTTTTTTATTCATGAATTCAAGTTTATTTCCAGTTTCACTGGTTCATTCTTTAACTGTGTTCATTGGCGTTTTGCCAGCAGAACAAATTGAATGTTTGCGCCACTGAAGCTCTCAATTTTTTCTGGGCAGATTCTGGGTTCTGCCTCCAGAACTTCCTTATAAAGTCTTTACCTGCCTTTCTCTGGTACCACCCTTGTACTCACCACATTCTTGTCTTGCTTATTCTCAAAGTATTATAGACACCATCATACTGGAGTTGTTAAGTAACCTAGAAACTCACCCTATTTCTGGGAGGGCAGAAGCCTTAATCTCAGGGCCAGGAGCAGGAATGTACATTTGTATTCCTCTCTGCAGAAGCCACCCAGGAAGTGAAAGAAAAATACTATAGCTCAGCTCCAACCTGGCACTTTCTGCCACAAGTCTGCTGTAGCTCTACTGAGCAGAGGACAATCTATACACTTTTCTCTCAACCTCTGAAGCCTTACCCATGCCTCCAAATCAGTCTAGCCCACTGAATCCCTGCCACCTCACCCTTCTTGGGAACACTGTGAGGTCATCCAGTCTTTGCCTGGGCTGTTCCCTCTGCCAGAACTCCTCACAACCTCACCTTCTTAGGACACTTTCTGGCTATTCTCACTTGTGCTTGGATTTCAGTCACCTCCTCCAGGAAGCCTTCCCAAACCCAGTCATCTCTCTGAGCAACCTGGTCCCAGGAGCAACTGAAATAACTATTGGGTAATAGTTTATTTATTGCCTCTCCTGTATTGCACTGTCAGCGGCCCTGGGCAAGGACTAGGTCTGCCTTGTCCCCACTGCCCTGCACACATTTGGTGCCCAGTAAGAATCTGTGTGTGACTGAACCATTACAGTCAACAAAATAACGAAAGCCACTTTTGTGTCAGGGATTGTGATGGGATTATAGAGATGAAGATTCTTTTTTTTTTTTTTTTTTTGAGATGAGGGTCTCACTCTATCATCCAGGGAGTACAGTATTGAGGTAACATCTCAGTGCACCCTCAAAATCCTGAGCTCAAGCAATCCTCCCACCTCAGCCTCCCAAGTAGGTGGGACCATGCCTGGATAATTGTTCTTATTTTTTGTAGGTATGGGATCTCACAGTGTTCCCTAGGCTGCTGTTGAACTCCTGGATTCAAGAGATCCTTTTGCCTTGGCCTCCCAAAGTGCTGGGATTATAGGCTTTAGCTACCATGCCCAGTTGGAGAAGGCCTCTTTAATCCATGACTGAAACTCTCCTTCCTGGGTTTTGGATCCTACTAAGAATGCTGTCCCAGGTCTCATCTGACCTGTGTGTTGCCCAACATTTTGTCTGTTCTGTTCCTGACAGCCTCTCTGCCCCATTATGGCCTCAATGTTAAATCATATCCTAGCAGCCCCTGCTTCAAAATATTCTATAGCTTCAGATTACTCTTAAGACAAAATCCACCCTCCTCCCAAGGACTCTGAGGTACCTCCATGACCTGGCCCCTGCTGACTGCCTTCCCATTCCCTTCCTGCTCATCTAATCCTTGCACATGGCCTCCTAGCTGCTCTTCAAACTGCAAACTGCTGAGCTCACTCCATCCGTCCACTTGGCTCACTCTGAGCCAGCTCTTTGTCCTGCTCCAGGTCTGACCTTCCTTTGTGCCTGTTCCATCACCCTGGCTTTCTTTGTTACCCATGATGATTTGGATTGTTCTTTTGTTAATTGTCTCCTGAGCTAGCTGGGTCACTTGGTTTACTAAGGCTGGGCCCAGGGCACCACACAGAAAAAGTGGGTGATTATCTCTTCCCAAGTTTACAGGAGAAAGAAACTCACTTTGTCTACTTTCCCTGCCTCCTTCTGTCACAAATCTAGGCCTGTTCCATCCTCTGCATATGAAATTAGTTTCACTGGGTGCCCAAACCACACATGCTACAGATGGGTAAAGTTAAGCAACAGGGGCTGGGCCCTGATAACTCCGTGTGACCTGGGTCCTCCTCGGTGCTATCTTCTCCGTGGTCCCTACATTCGGCCCTACCACTTGGGTCTTGGGTCTCCAGAAGCCTGTCTGAGCAGGGCGGCTGCTGCAGGGGCTTCCGGAACTTCCTGCCCCTCCCTGGCCGAGCCTTTAGGTCTCCCCGCCCCCATCTCCCACAGGGCCCTGACTTTCGGTAAATGACAGTGGTTCAGGAAACCAAGGGGCCCACACAGGAAGGAGCAGAGTGGGACTTTCCTCTTGCTGCCTCCCTGCTCTGCCTTCCTGTCGTCGGCCCAGGGTCCCCACCTGCCAGGTAAGAGCTGGCGGTGCCACATAGCTCTGGCCAGGCACTGGGGGTGGACACTAGTGGCCCCGGATGGCAGAGCTGGTGGCGGGTACTACAATGGCAAAGGCGAGTTCGCCTTCCATCCCAGCGAGGAAAGCTGCAAGGGAGATAAGAGCTGGGACTCGTCTCCGGTGAATGCTACTCTATCGGGGTCTCAGCTTCCTGGAGCATTAAATGAGACCCAAAATTCCCAGACCACTGCCACTGAAAGTCATTGCGCATGCGCAAGAAAAGTGGCCGCAGGAGATCCGGGTGAGAAAGTTCCCAGGTCCAACCTTCCTAGTCCCTGGGGCTGAAAGACAGAATGCTCAAAGCATCCGGGATAGAGGACTTAAGATATTAAAGCCGGCGCCTTTAGACAAACTAAGGCTTAGAGGAAAAAAAAAATTAAAGGGCATTTTCTGGGCCCAAATACCACCTCTGACTTTTGCCTTTTTTACTTTCAATATTTAAAGAATCATGTTTCTTTAAGATTTATTTTACGGCCAGACGCAATGGCTCCTGCCTGGAATCCCAACACTTTGGGAGGCCAATGTGGGAGGATAACTTGAGATCAGGAGTTTGAGACCAGCTTGGGCAACATAGTGAGACCCCTCCATCTCTATTAAAAAAAAAATTAAGAAATTAGCTGAGCATCGTGGCCCGCACCTGTAGTCTCAGCTACTTAGGAGGCTGAGGTGGGAGAATCACTTGATCCCGGGAGTTGGCGGCTACAGTGAGCTACAATGCCTCTGGGAAAAATAAAAGAGAACAGGATGTGTGATTTCGTTTATAGAAAAGACAAAACCAGGCAACCTCAGCTCAGTGTTAGAATCACAACAGGGGTCACCTCTGTGCTGTGTGATTGGGGTCCCCCAGTGTTCCTAGAGGCTGGAAATATTCCAATTCTTGGTCTGGGCACTGGAGACTCTTGGAAATATTATCTTCTGCATGACTTCCCTTCCCATGGTAATCACTACACCACTGTGCCAAGTGACCTTCCTGTCTTGTTTAACAGTCATTTGTGAAGCACTCACTGGGCACATGACAAAGATTATCAGCTAATGCAGATTAAACATGGGCTTGGGCTGGGCTGTACTCAGCAAACCACCTCACTGAAATTAGTGAGGAATCAGCCCATTTCAACAACTGGGAAAGCTGAGTCACAGGGATTCTTGTAACTGAGGCCAAATGGCCCAACTATGATGGGGCTGAGATTTAAATCCAGAGCTTGGGCTCTACACCCACCCCCTGCAGGAGGATTATATTCTAGGTGTGTTAAAGCCTCATTAATGCTGTCCCCTACCCCACACTGGGGGTATTATTTTGGAACAGATTTTCTTTTTTTGTTTTTCCTTTTTCTCTTCTCTTCTCTTCCTCTCCTCTCCCTCCATCCCTCTTTTCTTCCCTTCCTCCCTCCCTGTCTTCCTTTCTTTCTTTTTTAAGAAATAGCGTGTTTCCTAGGCTGGAGTGCAGTGTTGCAATCATAGCTCATTGAAGCCTCCAATTCCTGGCCTCAAACAATCCCTCCCACTCAGCCTCCCAAGTAGCTGTGACTACAGGTATGCACCACTATGCCTGGCTAACTTTTTTTTTTTTTGAGACAGAGTCTCACTTTGTCACCCTCGGTAGAGTGCTGTGGCGTCACAGCTTACAGCAACCTCCAGCTCTTGGGCTTAGGCAATTCTCTTGCCTCAGTCTCCTGAGTAGCTGGGACTACAGGCACCCACCACAACGCCCGGCTATTTTTTTGTTGCAGTTTGGCTGGGGAAGGGTTCAAACCAGCCCTTGGTATATGGGGCAGGTGCCCTACTCACTGAGCCACAGGCGCCACCCCAACATTCTCTTTGGATCTTCATTTAGAAGATCCACTGAGATCTTCCTTTCCACTGAGCTTGAAACCCCACCCCTTGCCTCATCCAGGGAGGGCTCCTGAGCTCTAAGTCCCCCCATGGTGAAAGAGCTTCAGGTTGGGAGGCACAGTTGGGGGGTGGGAAGCAGGGGAGTGGTTTCCTCTTGGGCCCATACCACAGGTAAGTTTCCTGCTGTGAGGGCCCTAGACAGGCCTAAGGAAGATGCTGTTTGGGGCAGGGCTGAATAGAGGAGTAAAGGAGGGGACAGAGAGAAAGAGATTGTTATTAGCTTAGTCCTCAGACTAAACTCCCCCACAGGGCATGCATCACTTTAGGTGCAGAACTTCCAGCCCCAGTTTCAGATGGGCTCCAGGCCCCCAGGACCACAGAGTATGACTAAATCATACTATTTAACCAATGCTATTAAACCATTGCTATGCCTGTGGCTCAATCGGCTAAGGTGCCAGCCACGTACACCTAAGGTGGTGGGTTCGAATCCCCAGCCCGGGCCCGCCAAACAACAATGATGGCTGCAACCAAAAAATGGCTGGGTGTTGTGGTGGGCGCCTGTGGTCCCAGCTACTTGGGAGGTGGAGGCAGGAG
>CAUYQV010058430.1:0-15108 GCA_963574575.1 Galagoides demidoff
CTCAAGCTATCCCCCTGGGTAGAGTGCCATGGCATCACAGCTCATAGCAACCTCCAACTCCTGGGCTCAAGCGAGTCTCCTGCCTCTGCCTCCCAAGTAGCTGGGACCACAGGCGCCCGCCACAACGCCTGGCCGTTTTTTGGTTGCAGCCGTCATTGTTGTTTGGCGGGCCCGGGCTGGGGATTCGAACCCACCACCTTAGGTGTACGTGGCTGGTGCCTTAGCCGATTGAGCCACAGGTGCCAAGCCTTTATTTTATTTTTTAATCATAAAATGTTTAAGCCAGGAGGATAGTTCAGAGGATCACTTTGTTCATCCGGCCTTGGTTTAAATTGACAGATCGCAGCATGGCAGGGGAAGGGAACTACCAGTTATTGAGAGCCAACTATATCCTGAGCGCTTTAGAAAAGATCATGTCTCGCCTTCTGTTGCATCTACTCTGTGGCTAGGGCTGTGCTGTGTGCTTTGGGGAGGTGGTGGTGTGTGATAAACGCCTGGCATTTATTAAGCACCTACAGTTTGCCAGACTCCAGTACTCGATGTCCTACCTTCATGATTTGCATCTATTCTTACAATTATTCCAAGGATAATAATAGACATTACTAAGCCCATTTTACAGATGAGAAAAGTAAGACTCAGAAAAGGAACAGAAAACCTTGCCTGAGGTCACTCCCCTGAAAAGTGGTTGATGGGACAGTCATTTTAGTTATCTCACCTTCTTAGAGGGTCTTGGAACCTCCTCCCCAAAAGAATGTGCTCCCCAGCCAGCCCCGCCTTCTCCAGCCCGTGCTCTTAGCTACTGAAACAGGCTCAAGAGCAGGGCTGTTTGCTTCTCAGCTAATTCCCAAGTGGGCTTGGTTGCTGGTCACCCCATCCCTCTTTCTGCACGAAGGGGGTTCCAATCCTGGGTGAAGCCCTCCTCTGGACAGTCCTAGGGGACCTTGGCAGATAGTAACCAAAGCCCCTGGGATTGTGCTGAGTCCTGGCACGTGTCTGAACACACATTCACAGAGTCTCCCGGCTGTCTGGGATGACTGTCCCTGAGGAAACCTGATCCCACGGAGACAGGGACACATGAGGACGTAGGCAGGAAGGGTAGGCGCCAGGGACCTGTCAAGGGAGGGTGATCCCACAAGGCTGACTGCGCCACCACCAAGACTTCCCCCAGAGCAAGATAGACCTAGGACAGACAGCAAAATAAATGGCCCTCAGGAGGCAGGACAGACTCTTCCTCTCCATAAGACTACAAAGCTTGTGCTCAGAGGGAGCTCCAGGGATGAGACGCCAAAGATTCCAAATACACCCATGAGCAATGACCGAGGCCATCCTTCTGAGGTTCTGAGGGTGTGCTTTTGCTTAACACGTGTTTATTTAGCTCCCACAAGTCCTGAGCAGTTGCATTCCAAAATGTCCCTTCTCCCTCTACCCCCCACCCCCGCCCAAAGACATTAAAACAATTTGCCATCAACTATCACTATCATTCTAACACCCCCCCCAAAAAAATAGGGCATAATCTCAGACAAAAAGATAAGTCATTTACTTTGCAAAAACAAAGCTTTATGAAACACTCGCCCCATTGAGCTTATGTTTCCTGTTTCACCAGGGACCCTGGTGAAAATTTGGTTTCCTTGGGAAGCCTTGGTCAGTTTGTCCCTTTCAGGCACCAGGAACCCTCGAACCTGCCACCCTGAACCATCTTTCAGAAGCAGCATATAGAAGGCAGGGACACCGTGAATGTCCTAAGAGGCTAGGACTTCCCCCACCCTAAGACATATGTGAGTCTGTCTTGTCCTTGTCCTATCCCGGGGAGCTCGCACTGAGCAGAAAGAGCCCTGGTGTCAGAGTAGACAGAAATAAAGCTAAGCTCCTGCTTGGGCCCCTTCCACCACATTGTGACCTTGAGCAAGTCACATTATCCTCCCAGAGCCTCAGTTTCTTCATCTGCACAATGGGCTGCACAGAGCACTCTTGGGTGGGGCTTACCAGGATTCAGTGGGATCGTGTGTGCCGCGGCACAGAGTGGGTGCTCAGCCCGTGTTCTCTTTTCTCCCTTCCTCTTGGGGTAGCCACATTTTCTCTCTGCCTGGGTGAAGTTAAAGAAACTTACTGTCCCTCAGTCTTCCTGCTGGGATTTGGGGACAAACCTGTGGTGCCCTTGACCGAATTAGATCCTGGGTCTTGGTCCTAATCCTGCCAAGGAGTTGCTGTGTGGCCTCACTTTTTCCAAGTTATAAAATGAGGGTTTTCAGCTAAGTCCCTGAAAACCTTCAAGACCCTGGTGAGGGCTGATCTATGTGCAAAACCCTCTCTGTTCAGGGTAAAGTGGGAAGCAGAGGGAAGGAGGAACAGTCCCACCTTCCTCCCTGGGTCCTGGCAGTGGGAGTGGCACACACATGTCGGGTTCTGGAGTCTTGAGAACTTTAGCATCAGCTTAAGGAGCTAGCCCTGTGTCCCCTCCCCACAGCCTGGGGTACTTGCTCTGGTTGACTGTGGGGGAGGGAGTCCTTCCTCCCACCACACCCAAGCTGCTTAGTAAGGCAAGAAGGCCAGGCACCCTGCCACCATCCAGGGGGCTAGCAGCCCGCCAAAATCTTTGTGCCTCTGGGTTACAGCTGAGGCCTCAGTATCTTGAGACTCAGGGCAGACCTCCTTGAACTCAATCCTAGTGACATTTCCCAATAAGAGCCACCTGACACCTTGGGGCTATTCTGGGGAGCTGAGGCAGGATCCAGAGCCTTCGGGAAATGTCGTCCGGAGCCCAGAGGTCTGAAACAGAGGTCCTGCCCCTCATCCCCCTGGGCAAGGCAGAGCCATCTCAAGAGGGCAGTGCTGGGGGCAGGTCACAACAGCCCTACTGTCCTCCCCTGCAGCGCTTGGAGTCTAGCTGGACTGGACACTGGGGGACGTCTTGCAGGGGAGAAGTCCTAGGGACTTGTACCATGACAGCCTCTCAGGGAGGAGAGAGGGGGGAAGAGATCATTTCAGTTGCTATGGGGACAAGTCATGTCTCATAGGAGAGAAATTCTGAAGCACTGTGGGAGGTTGGGAGAAGGGTGATAAGAGAGCCTAATTATGAAACATCAAAATTTCACAACAGGAAGGCAATGAAACCTCTCTGAATTTAATAACCGGGAAATAGCAACAAGCGTATTATTTATTATGAGGGAGGCTGCCTTGGGCAGCTGAGAAGGGCTGGACGGGGAACTGCTGCTTTTCCTTAGAAGCAGTTTGTTACTGTTTTATTTGATATTTTTACATTATGTACAAATAGTACGTTAACAAATTTTTTGAATATAAGAAATTCATAATGACATAATGCGGCCCAAAGCACTTCACACTCCTCTCCTGTGACTCACGGCTTTAACATGCACCCCACCCTGGGGCATGGCATCACCTTATAGCCTAAAGGTGGATGTGACCGCCTCCTCTGGGGGTGACCCCGGGGCAGCAGGTGTTAGGACTTTGCAGGCAGACAAGACCCGGGCGGTGGAGGGAGCAGCAAAGAGCAGAGACCCGGAGTCAGAGGCCCAATGAGGGGACCTGGCTCTGCGCTCTGGGGGAACCCCTGGCGGGTTTCCTGTCTGTATTGGGGGAGGAGGAGATAACGCCCCCACCCACCCCATGATTGAGAGGAGAACCTGACACTCTGTAGCTGCAGACTGAAGTGCCCATAGGGGAGAGATTGTTATCATGAGAAGCAAGCTGGGTCTGCAGCGGGAAGGGAAGCCAGCTCCCTGAAAGGCGGCATTCACTGGGGTGTGACTGGCTGGAAAGTTCAAGCTCTGGGAGCCAAAACCAATGTTGCTCCTGCAGTGGAGCCCTCAGCCTCTGTGATCTCTGTGATTGCTGCTGGTGGTACCTCCTTCTCCTTTTTCCTCCACAATCCTTATCCTGCACCAGCTTCCCAGAATCCCAGCCCATTCGCCAGCCAGCAACTTCTCTGACCTGGGTTTGCTCACCTGGGAAATGGGAGCAGTGCTCCTCATCTCTGGGATGGAGACTCCCTGCGAGCAGGCAGTCTGCCTATGGTCCCAGGGTCCAGAACACAATAGCTGCTCAAAAGTGATGTGAGAATGGGACTGGTGGGCAGAGTTTATAAATTACACCTACAGTGTCTAACATGGCAGGGCTGTGAGTTAGACCACACACGGGGTCAGGAAGGAGTCAAGCCGCAGGCAGAGTGAGGGCTTGAGTGTAATCCCAGGACTCAGTTGGGCTGAGCCACCCTGGAGAAGGGTGATGTCAGTGCCCTTCCTCTGCCAGAACCTTCCTACCACCCTCCTTCCAGACAAGCAGGAGGTGTCCCTGCCAAGGGACTGACCAGGAATGCCTTCATTCCCACCCGTGGTCCAAGTCATGCTCAGCGTGGGACAAGCCCACTTGGGCAGCTCCAAGGGCCTGGAACTGACACATGTCATCTTTGTGACACTCCCAACACCTTCCCAACAACACTCCCTACCTTGCCCTTTCAGTCTCTAACTCAGGGCAATTTTTCCTCCCCAGAATCATTTGACAGTATCTGGAGACATTTTTTGTCATCACAACTGGTGTGTGTGGGGGTGTGGTTATTGGCATCTAGTGGGTAGAGGCCAGAGATGATGGTAAACATCCCACAATACACAGGGTGACCCCACAACAAAGAATTCTCTGGCTCAGCATTTACCTGCCACTGCAGTTCATGTACCTGCTGTAACTGGGAAGGGCCCTTTGTGAGAAGGGAGAAAACTGGGGCTCAGAGACGTTGTCTAACCTGCCCGAAGTCACACAGCTAAGCAGAGAACCAGGGTTGGAATCCAACAGTGTCTGATGCTAAACTTTTTCACTTCCCTGTAGTCTCCACAAAGCCTCTCTATGGCAATCCTCTGAATGCTGAAGGTCCCTTCCCCAAGAAAAGGAATAAGTGGGAGCCTAGCCCTGGACCTTCTGTCTGGAGCCCTGGACTCACAGGCATCCTCAGATTGAAAGGGGCTGCAGGCACAGTCTCCCACCCTCCGTCCTTGGAGGTAGAATCCAGACCATGGGAATTCTGGGAGAAGACACGCACACACGTGGTCACATGTGTGCACACACTATACACATGCCCAGGACAGACTTGGAAAGGCAGTTAGGGGACCGTGTGCTTGGAAATTTTCAAAATATGAGCTACATAAGAATCAGACCAACTATGTTGTATACCCCAGTTCTGCTAGCATCACCTGTGTGACTTTGGGCGTGTGACTTCCCCTGTCTGAACTGTGGCTCCCAGAACTGTGCAGCCAGAGTCATCCCCTCCACCCCCAGCCAGAACAATGAAGGGGTGGGAGAGCCTGACCCACCTGGCAGCGCCTCTTAAAGCTACAAAGTTTGCACCATGTCCACTGACGTTCTGCAGCAGCTAGTGGGAGGTCAAGGCCAGGACTTGGATAAGATGACCCTAGCAAGGCCCTTTCTTTCCAGTGAGCAAGTGAATGGGTGGGACGTACCCTAACTCCTCAGGTCTTCCTCATGTGCACACCCCACCCTATTAGTCAGGCTCACCAACTCACCCATGTCTCTTGTCCCCAGAAATCTCCCTGGACGTGGACGCAGACCGGGATGGCGTGGTGGAGAAGAACAACCCAAAGAAGGTACCCAGCTGGCAGGGCAGAGGCAGGGCAGACACTACCCTAAACCGGGGGCTTCCGAGGGCTGAGCTCCAGACTGGATCCTACAGGCAGCCACGGTCCACCCCCCATGCAGACAGCTCTGATTTCATAGACCAGGAGAGACTGAGATCCAAGACAGGCCCCAGACACACAGCATGCCCATGACAGAGCCCACCCAGGAGCCCAGGCTCCTTATAGAGAGAGCTACAGAGCAGGTTCCTGAGTCTCAGTTTCCCTGTCCATGGGAAGGGAAAGAATAATGTGCCTGGGGAAGAACTATCGGAAAGAGTAAATGTGCCTGCGACAGAGAAAGTGCCGTGAAGGCCTTTGTTATTATTCTGCCTTTTCTTTTAAAACTGAGGCAGCAGGGAGAGACCCTCAGATGGTTACTGTTTTCATTTTTGCTTTAAGGCACATCAACGTCTGGGATGGTGCCTGCACAGCCCCCCTCCTCTTCCCTTTTTCTTTTTTTTGAGACAGATTCTCACTCTGTTGCCTTCGGTAGAGTGCCATGTCATCATAGCTCACAGTAACCTCAAGGTCTTGGGCTTGAGCAATTCACTTATCTCAGCCTCCCCAGTAGCTGGGACTACAGGCATGCACCACCATGCCTGGCTAGTTTTTTCTGTTTTTAGTAGAGACAGAGTCTCACTCTTCCTCAGGCTGACCTGGAACCCCTGCGCTCAGGCAATCCACCCTCCTGGCTCCCCTGAGTGCTGGGATTGCAGGCGTGAGTCACCGCGCCCAGCTCCCTCTCCTGTTTCTCTTCCTTCCTACATTCACCCTTTTGTTCATTTATTTATTTACTTACCATCTTTTGTCTTGCATTCCACACACCCATTTGCTCCCCTACAAAGGACCATTTTTTTTTTTTTTTGAGACAGAGCCTCAAGCTATCCCCCTGGGTAGAGTGCCACGGCATCACAGCTCATAGCAACCTCCAACTCCTGGGCTCAAGCGGGTCTCCTGCCTCCGCCTCCCAAGTAGCTGGGACCACAGGCGCCCTCCACAACGCCCAGCCATTTTTTGGTTGCAGCCATCATTGTTGTTTGGCGGGCCTGGGCTGGGGATTCAAACCCGCCACCTTAGATGTAAGTGGCTGGCGCCTTAGCCAATTGAGCCACAGGCGCCGAGCCACAAAGGACCATTTTAATGGGTCTAATGTGTCTATTTCTGTTCTTAGAATTCTTGGGAAACATCTGGTATGGTTGATGCGTGTCTATTTTTAATTTGCCCAGATAGGGAACATGGTGTTCTCAATATCATTCTGTTTCATGTTTTTTTCCTCAATTCAGTTTTTAAGCTCCATCAGTTTGGGTTTTTATTTTTGTTTGTTTGGTTTTTGACTCAGAGTCGCACTCTTTTGCCCTGGATTGAGTGCTGTGGCAGCATAGCTCACAGCAACCTCAAACTGCTAGCTCAAGGGACCCTCCTGCGACAGCCTCCAAAGTAGCTGGGACTACATACTACAATGAGTGACTAATTTTTCTATTTTTAGTAGAGATGAGATCTCCATCTTGCTCAGGCTGGTCTTGATCGCCTGAGCTCAAGCAATCCACCTGCCTCAGCCTCCCCGAGTGCTGGGATTACAGGTGTGAGCCACCACACCTGGCCAGCTCCATCAGTTCTGCTTTGCATGTATCTAGACTGTGGCTTCTAACCACTTGCTATTTTCTGTCCTTTGTTTCATTTAAATTTTTGCCATATTTTTGGTCATACACGTGTATGACTTCCATTATAGCACTCTAAAGCCTAGGTTAAAATGAATACAGCCCAATGAGAAGTCAGGGACAGGCTGCTCGGCTGCAGGTGGGGTCGGGGTTCTCAGGCCTATTGGGGAGCCCATTCTTTCAGGCTTTGGAGTAGGGCTCTCCCGCACACACCATGCCCTGTCTCTATGGCCAAGGCACATGGCAGTGGACTCCCTAGAGGCCTCTGAGGCCCAGCAGCCCCGGGGTGAAGGCTCCCAACCTCCTCCAAGGGGCTCTGAGATCTTGGCAAAGTCACACAATCCAGGTGAGCTGGACCTCGACAGGAGTTTCTCCACCTGAGCCAATTAGGTTTTCACCTCTTCTTCATTCATCTCGTCAACATTTGTTTAGCATCTTTTATATTTCAGGAGTAAGGCAGGCTGAGGGGATGCAGAAGAAATAAGAGGAAACACAGCTCCTGCCCTTAGGGAGCCCACAGTCCACATTAAATAAAGGATGACGTGGGCAGCTGTGTCACCATAATCACCCTGAGTCCTCCCGAAAAGGAGGTACACACAGGTGTGTACTCGGGGGAGCTGCACTGTTCTAGACAATCAGAAGGGCTTCCAGGAAGAAGGGACGGGTACGCTGTGATCAAGGAGGAGGCAAGTTGGCCATGTGGAAAGAGGCAGGACAGTGTTCCAGGTGGAGGGACCTGCATAGGCAAAGGCCTAGGAGCTTGGGTCTTTGTGGAGCAGAAAGGTTCCAGGCTGGCAGAGAAGCATGAGCAGGGTAGAGGGAGGCAGAGAGTTGGGCAGGCCTTGCCAGGCCTTGTAGGCCACAGCGAGGAGTCGGGACTTCATCCTAAGTCACCCAGGAGCTCCTGCTGCAGCTGAGAGCAGGGAAGCAACATGGTCTGGTCCGAGTTTGTTCTAACAGAGCTCTGGCTGCAGCACAGAAGTGGAGCACCACGCGGGCCCCGTTTAGAGACTCAGAGCATGTCAAGCTGCCCTTTGATGCTACCCTGATCCTCTGTGGGCATCAATCTTGAGATTCACATTTTCCAGGTCACAGCTGCCCCAGTAGGTGGTGGCTACTCTTTGTCCTCACTCTGGGCTCTCTCTCTGGTGTCCTGCAGGGTCAGTACTAGGATACAGAAGTAGCCACTAACCTCTCTTCCTGTCACGCAGGGATCCTGGACCTGGGGCCCTGAGGGCCAGGGGGCCATCCTGCTGGTGAACTGTGACCGAGAAACACCCTGGTTGCCCAAAGAGGACTGCAGTGATGACAAAGTCTACAGCAAGGAAGGTGCTGGCGGGGGCAGTGGAACGATCCCTGCCAATCTGGGGCTGGGCCAAGGGTGAGGCCAGCGTGAACTTGAGACCCCTGGGATGGTTGGCTCAAATACCCACTCTTGCTCCAAGCAGAAGACAAAACTGTAAATACAGTTCAATTAGAACTATATATTTTTTTTAAGTTACCCACATATGTAGAAAGGACTGGAAAGAAATTCTCAAAAGGTTAATAGGAAGTAGTCTCCAGTGTTGGAGATGAGAACTTGTTTTTTTTATTCTCCTTTATGCTTTTCTGTAGTTTTCATGATACACATCTGTGGGGATTTCTTTTTCCTAATTGTAAAAGTGAAAGGCAGCAGTAAGCCAGGGTCCTCACGACAGGTCTAACCTCCCGCACGTCTGCCTGCAGACCTCAAGGACATGTCCCAGATGATCCTGCGGACCAAAGGCCCCGACCGCCTCCCTGCTGGATACCAGATAACACTCTACATCTCCATGTCGGACTCGGACAAAGTGGGCGTATTCTACGTGGAGAGTGAGTGACCCCAGCCCAGCCTTCCTACCCGGCCACCTACCCGCCTCCCCTTAGCAGTTGCTTGTTCCTGCAGGCACGGACGCTAAAGATACCAGGATAGGGTTCAGGTTAGTTGTAACCAGGAGATGCTGCTGTCTGTGAAGTCTCCAGAGGGCTCCATATTTCCTCCTCTCAAAGGAGTCCACAGGGACGTGGTCTATGTAGAACCCAGGGGCCCCTCTCCCTGATGAACCAGGTGATGAAGGGCATTTCAGTATCACATGGCCTCTGTGAAGCCTGAGACAGGGCCCACACCCCCTGTAAGTGTTTTCTGCCATCTTTAACTTTTATAGACCCCCTGAAGATGCTTAAAGAGTTGATCCCTTGTTCCCCTTGATGGCAACAGGGTCTCCTGGGCCCCTGCTGTATAGGGTCTCATTCTTTCTATGACTGTGTGCTGAGCCCCTGAGGGCCAGGCGCTGATGTCAGCACTGAGATCTCTGCAGTGAACACAACAGTCACATCATGACCTCGAGGAGCTGTCTGTCTAGTCTGAGAGACGTAATCAATAGCACAAGGGGAGAAAGCGAAATAGAGACCAGGTAACAGAGATGGCAGAGCAGAGGTGCCACTGGATGGGTGGTCCAGAAAGGCCTCCTAAGGAGGTGGCATTTGAGCTGAATCTGAAACAAACAATAAGAAGGAACCAGTACTGTGAACTGAGGGAGGAGTTCTAAACACAGGGCTTGGTGCCTGCAGAGCACAGAGGGAGGGGTAGTTTGGAGTGTCGTGTAGAAAGAAGACCAGAAAGTAGGGGGATGTCGGCAGCCAAGGTCAGTGAGCCAGGCCAGGGGCCAGAGCATGCAGATAGGCCTTGGACTTTATTCTGAGTGCAATGGAAAGCCATTAGAGGGTTTTAGCTTGGGCCTGCCAAGGTTTGATTTATGTATCAAAAAAGCTCCCTCAGCAAAACAGGCAGCTTTGCAATTTGCCACAGTGCAGGGGGCACAGCCGTGGGGGCGTCCAGGAACACTGGCCTAGCCCTGGGCCCATCTTTGAATAGGGCAATCACCATGAGAAGTGGGTCATGGGGGGCCTGGACCCTCAACTCAGGGAGCAATTTAGCCAGGACAGCAGTGGACAGCAGCCACCCAATGCCAGCTCTCCTTCTGATCCACCCTCAGCTACAAGCAGTGACCTTGCCCAGGTTAGAATGTCCTCAAAGTCAGGCTGGCTTTACTGCCCCAGGGGGTCAGAGATGTTGATATTTACACCATCCAGCTCAGGGTTGCCGTGGGGACTGAGGTCACCAGCGGGGGGGTTAGGAGGGGAGCAGGCAGGACCTCAGCCTGGGCTTCTTCATCTGTGTTGTGGCACAAGACCCAATGCTAATAGTGCTATCTGGGTGTTATCTAGAGGTTTCTTCTTTTCGTTAATGGTTGTAGACTCTGGTCTGGTTCCATCACATCTGTCCCCCTCACTTGCCATCTAAGACGAATCCTGAGCAGACCAGAGAAAAGAGGAACTAATTCTGCAAGGGTTTCGAGAATGAGCCTCAGAATCTGCCTCATCTGGGGCTGCCCATCCTGTGGGGAGCGGCCGTTACTGAGACAGTGATGACCCAGAATAGTCAGTTTCCCACAAAGGCAGACTCCTAGATGAAGACTAGCCACGCAGATACAAACAGGACGACAGATCATTGATCTGCAGCACAATTTCCTTTTCTCCCATGCAAACATTTTGAGAATTTGTCAAATTCCAAGTACACCAGCGAATGACAGCACGGTGTGTTACCTGAACACCTGTGTCCTGATAGGGGCAGACCAGCTCTCCCCAGTGGCAGGATTGGAGACTCAGGGACCCCAAGAGGGGGTTCTGGAGTCAGGGAGGTTCAGATCATGGGTCCAGGCAAGTCTCCCCACTAGCCCTGGCCTTGGGGTCCTCATCTGTGAAGTGGCCTGGGATTAACAAAACTGTCCCAGGTAGCAGTAGGGATGACGTGAGGAACGTGTGCCAGGCACTAGCTGCAATAGATGGCCTTCGGAAAGTTCTTTATAAATGGTAGTTGGGATTGTCATAGTGACTTCAATTACAATGACTGGAGTGGAAAGAAGACTCCACTGTTCCTAGGAAGACCTATGTTCCAGCCTCAGCACTGGGGTCTTACCTCTACCCATAGGATACGGAGAGCATCTTGTTGCAGTTTACCCAGAACTGCCTGGTTTTACCACTGAAAGTTCCTCATGCCAGGAAACCCCTCAATCCCAGGCAAACCAAGACAGCTGGTCACAGTGTCAAGGAGTCTCCTTGGGAGGTAGAATCATTCCAAAGAAACTCAATGCATTATACCAAACCATGCCACGTGCCAGCCAGCAGGGGCCAAGGCCTGGCTGGGGCTGAGGGGAGGTCACGATGGCTGGTGGGCCCAGTCCAAGGCACCAGGGCCATTCAATAGAGGGCCATTGTCAGCTCCTGCAGACAGAGCCAGCCATGCTCAGAGCAGGGTCTTCACTGAGCTGGGGACAGAGGCAGGACAGGGGTGGGAGAAGGAGATTCCTGAGGACAATGCCTGGATTGTTCCCACCAAGAAATCAATCTGCCTGGAGCTGGCCCAAACTTCCAGAAAAAGGCCCAGGATAGAGACACATTGTGAATCACAGGCCACACTGGGAGGGAGAGAGCTGCCGGCAGATGGATCAGAACCTGTCTTCCAACCCAACCCTGGCCAGATCCCCACTCCTGCCGCCAGCCCTGATGGAGCCCCCTAGCCATCCCACCGCTGGGAAAGCTTTGGCTTTGCCGCTTCTGGGGAAACAAGTTGGTTTCCAGACCTGACATCTCTCCTTCAGCTTCAGTTCAAGTGCAACCTGGCACATGTGGGTGTGGGAGGGCTGAAGTTCCTAGGGAAGAAGGTTCTAATTACATCAGATCCATCCGATCCACTCAGCGACTGGGCACGTGTTGTTGTTTCTGGGTGAACAGAACCCCACTTTCCGTTCCTTAGGACTTTAGTGTCTAAATTTTCCCACCTCGTTTCTTAGACACCTCCCCTACTCTCACCGACCACCACAAGGGAAGATGAGGTGAGATGTTATTTCTTTACCTTCTGTTCAGAACGTTCAATGAAAAAGGCCTGAATTTTGTAGTAAGGAGAGTGCTACTCATTCACAGATTCTCATATTCACAATACCAACAGGTCTCAGCAGTGTCACCAATGGTTACCTGTGATTACCAAGGTTACTGAAGTTATTGAGGCTGTTCTGTTGGCAATGACCCTGTGGCATAACTTTTATTATCCCCCATTTAACAGATCGGTAAACTGAGGCTCTGGAAGATTAAGTGAAATCCCTGAGGTATTCACTCAGGGAATGTATTCACTCATTCATTCTCATAAAGCCAACGCAGTACTTGAACCAAGGTCTCTCTGACACTGAAAGTCATAACCACTAAAGGAACTGCCTTTAGTGAGATGTCTAAGCAGGGTCTAGCTGAGCACATCATTCTACAGGGCGAGCCATTCCAACCCTAGGCTTTCATCCATTCATTTCGTAAGTTTTAAGCAAGCACCTTGTCTGTGCCAGGACTGTTCCGGTTACATGTTCTCACCCTTGGGCAACTAATCATTAACTATTATCTTTGTTGTTGTAAGCACTAAGCGGAGCTTGATTCTTCCAGCTCTACAGGGCATAAAGAAACTCCTTCTGGAACTGCATAGGGTCCTACCTCCATGCCTTTGCCAAAGCAAGTATCTCCCCTTCCCAGTGCACCCGTCTCTGCCGCCCCATGAGAGCATTTCAGAGTTTCAAGGCTGCTTCCTCTGCCCCACGCTTTCTACCCCTCCTTCCCCCCTATCCTGAGTAACCAGACGGGGGTCTCACCTGGAGCTGCCTCAGCTGATGTTAAACACTTCCCACATCAGCTCTATCTTATCATCAGCCACGCACTGCTGGGAGAAGGAGGTGCTGCATCTCAGCTACCTCTGTCTCCCCCCAGGGCCCTTGCCCATGCTGGTCACAGAATAGCAATTCAGTTCATTGAGAAATCAGCCTGAAAATTCCCTGTCATCCTCTCCTATAAGGAGTGGTCCCAGAGCCACTGGTTCATTCAGTAGACATTTATTGAACATGACCGTGTCCCAAGCAGACCCTGGGCCTATCTCTGCCCTGACATAGGTCACCCCCATGGTTATCAAGGCTGTACTGTGGGAGGACATGGGGTTGTGGCAGCTCCCTGGCTTGGTCTCTAGGGGATCCAGACAGGATTACCATAAGTGACACAAATTGAGGCCTGAAGGAAGGAGGGACACGACCGTCCAAGCAGAGGGAACAGCACATGGTGAGCTGGGTGATCTCAGTGGGGCAGAGGCAGTGGAGAAAACTGCCTTTCCCCCCAGCCACACAGGTGGACAGCCAAGGACGTATGTCCAATGTACCTTCTGTTATGGGTGGGGAGGGGGGAGGGTCTGGGGTACAAATGACTACATTTTACACAAAGGGGATTGGGTCTCAGAATTCAGAATTGAACGTAAATTTGCGTCCCAGCTCAGCCACGTACTCCCTACTGAACAAGTCATTCCTCCTTTCTGAAACTTGGTTTCCTCATCTGTGAAATGGGAACCATAATATCCTTCCCCAGCCTCACTAGCTCCTCAGTTCCTCCGCTATCATTTCCCACATCCTTCCATGTAAGAGCTTACTCATTTTATAGATGAGGAAGCCAGAAGCCAGAGAGGGCATCTGGTGGCAGTGCCAGGACGATGACAATGGCAGGGCCACGGCCATTCTGGGGGCATTTTCTGCTTGTGCTTTTCTCTCTGTGTCTAGAGGACGAGTCGCTCTGCCCTCTTGTCCATATCACTGGTCTTACCCCACCGAGCTCTTCCCCATGGGGTTGGGGGCAAGGGCCTGACATCAGTCCTTTTCCCCCAGACCCGTTCTTTGGCCAGCGCTACATCCACATCCTGGGCCGGCGGAAGCTCCACCACGTGGTCAAGTATACAGGCGGCTCTGCGGAGCTGCTGTTCTTCGTGGAAGGCCTCCGCTTCCCTGATGAGGGCTTTTCAGGCCTGGTGTCCATCCACGTCAGCCTGCTCGAGTACATGGCCCAGGTGAGGCCTCCTGGGGGCCAGGGTGGGGCCAGGGTGGTGCCGCTCTCAGGACCCCGTGCTATGCTCCACTCCCCTCTAAGCACCAAGGTGGAGAGCCCAGGCTGGGAGACCTCAATGCCCCCTCAGCCCACACAGCTGCCAGGTCCTCTGAGCTGTGCTCTTGGCATCTTCCTCCTCACTGCACCTGCTCCCCTATGTCTGGGCCCTGGTCTACCCTGCACCATGCCCAGTTCCAAGGCACAGAGTCCCCGTGGTTAGCACAAGGTTCTAACTAAGACACACGTGTTAGACTTGTTGACCACCTACTCTGCACCCCCTTCTCCCTCCTCCTTACCTACTCCTCACCCCAACTGTGGGTTATACCAACTCTGACCACAGGCTGAACCTCAAATCCTGGTTTCCAGATGTGTCCTACCCTATAGTCAGACATCTCAGCCAGCTTTGCTCTTGCTTTGGGGGGAGCTGGATGAAGAGTAGAGCCCCTGTCCCTCTAGAGAAGCCCCCAATGCTTAGGATGTGCCCTGCAGATGAGAACCTCTCATCATAAAGGCCTTTCGCCCCCTGCCCCAGACTCCAGGCTCCCAGGCCCACCCTGTTTCACTTAGAAAAAAGGATCTCTGGCTCGGCGCCTGTGGCTCAATCGGCTAGGGCACCAGCCACATACACCTAAGGTGGCAGGTTCAAATCCCCAGCCCAGGCCGCCAAACAGCAATGATGGCTGCAACCAAAAAAAAAAAAAAAAAATGGCCGGGCGTTGTGGCGGGCACCTGTGGTCCCAGCTGCTTGGGAGGCGGAGGCAGGAGACTCGCTTGAGCCCAGGAGTTGGAGGTTGCTATGAGCTGTGATGCCATGGCACTCTACCCAGGGGGATAGCTTG
>CAUYQV010058431.1:0-33846 GCA_963574575.1 Galagoides demidoff
TGTGGTCCCAGCTACTTGGGAGGCGGAGGCAGGAGACTCGCTTGAGCCCAGGAGTTGGAGGTTGCTGTGAGCTGTGATGCTATGGCACTCTACCCAGGGGGATAGCTTGAGGCTCCATCTCAAAAAAAAAAAAAAAAAAAAAATTAAAAAAATAAATAAATAAAAATAAAAGGTTGAGAAAGACAACCAGTAGCTGTGTGACGTTTTGTCAGTTCGTTGACCTCACTGAACATCATTTTCCCCACCTGTCCGGTAAGAATACCCACTTTGCAGCATTTCTGTGAGGACCCCAGCTAATCCCCACAGTGTGCTTCTCTAGAACCCAACACAAATGAACGGACAGTGGCTGTTAGCATTATTACCAGCACTAATTTCAAGAGCCTTGGACAGGTGTGGGTTATCAGCTGCCCCCAACTAATGGGCTAATGTTTCTTTGAATCTCTTTAATTGAAGAATATGCTTTCATGGTACTACTATAGATAAGGCGTAACTGCAAACACCTGGGAGTGATAGCAATTTACTTAAATTCACACTAAGAGGCAAATAATCTGTGTCAGATGATAACAGGTTCTGAGAGCTAAAAGGGAGAAAGAGAACATTTGCACGCTTACTTATTAAGCATTTATTTTAGCACCAACTATATGCCAGGTTTGCGCTCCTTCCAGGGAAAATGGAGAAAAGAGAAGCTTTTGACTTTGAAAATGCAGCTTTCTTGTCATAAAATAAACCACCTGGCTCGTGGGTCTCATCCTTCTGGTCTTGACTCAGATGCACTTCCCTGGATACTATACTACCATAACATTACAACTAGGAGAACAGAATTCTCCATAGAATTTGTAATGATCAGGTTTAGCCTTCAAGCTCAGGTGAGTAAGAAATGGCAATTCTTTTGTTTTCACTAAACTCAGTTTAAGTCCATTTCCAAGCCTCATCCCCACCAGGCTAAGCAGAAATTCCATCTTAATCGCTGTCCAACACCTGTCTCTCTGAGTCATTTCAGAATCCAGAACATATTTGTAGCACCCAGAAGGTAAAGGTCTCCAGATGTCCCATTCCCCAATCCCTGTCATGGCCAACCTCTTCCTTGGAGGAGGCCCCACCCCAACCTCAGAAGCTCTCAGCTTCAGTGAGTGGAGAAACCTTGTTGAGACAGAGCCTTGTGTCTTGAATCCACCCAGCTGCCCTGGGAGGTACTGCTGCTATTCGATGTGAGGGTCCTACCACCTGTCATGCTGCACCTCTGGTCTTCCTGTGAGTCCAGACAGCTGCTTCTATCCCAGGGGTCTGCAAAGTTTTCCTATAAAGGACCAGACAGCAAGTACATGGGGCTTCACAGGTTGCCTCTTCCCAGCCACTCAACTCTGCTACTGTGGCACTAAGGCAGCCACAGACAACATGTAGATGAATGCTCATGGCTGCATTTCACAACACTAGATTCAGAGACCCTAAAAATTACACTTCTGTGAAATTTTCATGTCACAAAATACTATTTATTCCATTCTTTAAAAATCATTGTCATATACAGGCCACTAAAAAAGCAGGCCATACTGAGTGCAGTGGCTCACACTTATAACCCTAGCACTGTGGGAGGCTGAGGCAGGTGAATTGCTTGACCTTAAGAATTTGAGACCAGCCTGAGCAAGAGAGAGACTCCATCTCTACTAAAAATAGAAAAAGCTAGCCAGGCGTTGCAGCAGGTGCCTGTAGTCCCAGCTTCTTGGGAGGCTGAGGAAAGAGGATTGTTCGAACACAGGAGTTTTGAGGTTGCTGTGAGCTGTGACTCCATGGCACTCTACCCAGAGCAACAGAGTAAGACTATGTTTCAAAAAAAAAAAAAAGGATAAAGCATCACAAGAATGGAGAAGCATGAATCCTATGTACTTAATTTTGATATGAGGACAATTAATAACAATCAGTGACACAGTGGGGTTTGGGGAAGGGGAGAGCAGATAGAAGGAGGGAGGGTGGGGGAAAAGAAGAGCAGAGAGAGGGAAGGGGGTGGGGTCTTGGTGTGTGCCACACCTTTTGGGGGCATGAAACAATTGTAAGAGGGACTTTACCTAACAAATGCAATCAGTGTAACCTGGTTTCTTATACCCTCAATGAATCCCCAACAATAAAATAATAATAATAATGAAAAGCAGTCCTTAGGCCACATTTGGCAAATGCCCAGGAGTTGGCCAACCTCTGCTCTATCTTCTTACTGTCCTCATAAAAACTTAACACAATTTGTTCCATGAGTATTGACTTTTGGAAAATAAAAGCCATGTATTTATTCATTCATTTGTTTAACAAACCCTTGCCTGGTGACTATCCAAATCCCAGGATGCCTAGGATTAAGAAATTTCATAGGTTATAGGACTTTGAGTACTGAAACTGGGAAAGTCCTGGGAAAACTAGGACAGATGATCACCCAACCTAATAGGTGCCAGGCAATGAAGGTTCAGAAGTAAATGAGACAAAGTCTGTGTCTGTAGGAAACTGGTGTGATATGCAGGAAGCCAGGTGCCTTTGCCCATAGCTCCGATTCTCTGTTCTTGGTGTGGGATACACTTCCCCCTCACTCGTGCTACCCAGCACAAGAGATCAGGGGAAAATACTTGCAAGAAAAAGCCAAATTACTATCTCAGACTGTCCTACCACTCAAAGAAATACTGTATATAGCATTGGTTGTAAGGGTAAAGGCAGAGCAGCTACAGTAAACACATACAGATTCCCTCACAGCAAGGCAACTGACACTCATCTCCCAGGATGGAATCAGGGCTGAGACATCTTGGCCTAGGGGACAGAGCAAGGGCATCCAGAGTGGTCTAGACCTCTTTTACTGTACTAGGAAACACGAACATCTCGAAACCATGTTGTAAAACTCGTGAGCTGTTTTACTTATTCAATTCTGTCCGTTTAATTCTCTTGTTTCAATTCTGTGATCATATTTATAAATTCAGTTGGAATTCTTGAGAAATCTAAATTTGAGGCCCATTAGAAATGTAAGGCCCAGACCCCCTGATAGAGTTTGATAAAGTAAGACAGCCCCACCAGAGCCCATGTGAGCCTATTCTATTTAATTAGAGATCTCCCACTTCACAGGATGAAACTGGCCTGCCCAGACAGGATCTCAGCTCCCATCTGACCCTTCTGTCATGCAGCTTTATACTGTGCACAACCTTTGCCACCTCACGGAGCTACCCCAAGACAGCTGTCTGGATTTTCAGAGGAGAAATCGGACCCTTTCTCTGAAGTTGGAAGGAAAAAAGAAGGGGTGAATCTAATTGCTTCAGACAAGCTAGACCCCATCATGCCCTGTGTTCAGGGTAATTCATATCCAAGCTACTTATCTCTGACCCCAGGGCAGTAAGTTGTTCCTGAAGAAGTGATTTCTGTCTAGCAATCGCTTGTGTTTTTGACAACTGGCTGTTTCCTGCCTCTTGTGTCCTGCTATAGTTTTACTTACAGAATGTGCCTGCAAAGGATGGGCTGAGCGTGCCTTGAGAAATCTTTTGAAAGCCAGCCAGGCGGAAACTTGAAGACAAAAAGTCTTCAAGCAGATATTATTTATGGCCTTTGGTTAAGCAGCTGCTGGGGCAGGAGGAGGATAATAAAGAGTGAGCCCTGAACTGAGCTTCAAAGAGAGACTTGTTTGGTTTGGCTGAAGGGGGTGGTTGAAGAAGTCCCTAGAACAAGTGCTTTTATACATCCACCACCTCCCTCCCCCAGCTGAGAATTGCTAATCAGGCGCCAGTGGTAAAGTTCCCTAAATACATATCCTGCCAACACTGCCTGACAGCTGGTAGTCAGGTTGCCATGTCAACAGGAAGAGACCCTATGGGGGGTTTTGTTTACTCATCACCACGTTCTCTGTCTGGGCAGCTCTTAGCTGTAGGAGAAAAGCGAGAAACTTGACCTGTAACTCCAAGATTGTTTCTCTGGGCACTGGAATTATTTTGACCTCAATGGGGAAGACTAGGAGTCTGCAAAGGCACTAAGGGTCTGAAGGCATGGTGGGAGGGCGAGGAGGGGCAGAGCCTGTGATGAAGAATCCTGACTATTCCATTGACAGGAATTCACATTGATGGAGTACCTTAACAGGGCTGGGATCCTGCTGGAGCATATGGAAACATGATTTTATTTTATTCACACAAAGTATTGATGCAACATATTAGTAAGTCCATTTCATGGATGAGCAAAGAGAGGCTAAAGGGCCAAATAGCAGACCCAGATTTATCAGCTGGATACGTGCCTACAAGAGATTATAAGGCAGCCATTTAAAAATCATATTTTTAAAGATATTTCATGACATATTTGCCTTATATCACTAAGAGAAAGGGAATAGAAGACAAAAGGGCACAAAACAGCATATCAAAGAAACATACAAGATGAGTAAATATCCAAATAAACAAAAGTATGGGGAGTAATGCTACGGAAATAACTGGTAACCAGCCAAATGAGACAAGCAAAGGCTAATTGTTCAGAGCTTTCTGTACAAGGGAGTCAGCCACCACCATTAGCATTTGATGGAGACTGAAAGGCTTTAGAGCAGATAAAAAGGAAAGGTTCAAGCATGTCCTGATTGGAGGATATGGGGAAGCTGGAAGTGGGATGACCAGGTTAGGAGAGCATGTTTGGTTTTCTCTGGTTGTCCCTAAATTGGAAACAGAGACAAAAATTGGGAGGTTGACAGTTATTCATTTGCGTATTCAGTGTTTTGATATATAAAAATGCTAACAGTAATTAGCACTAGGGTTTAGGATAGGGTGACCAGACGTCCCGCTTTTTAACAATTTGTCCTGTGTCCTGTGGCATTTTTAAAAAGTCCTGATTTTTGGAAAGAATGCACTAACGGGTGGGAGAACAGGAAGGGCCTATATGGTTTTTGGCTGCCATGTGGCTATTTCACCAGAATATGAGTTTTACATTATTTTTGTTAATTTTATAATGTTAAACTGTAATAATAACATAATTGTTGAGAAGCGATTATCGAGAACTGCTTATCAAAGTTTGAATTGTTGTCAGGCCCTACCCTGCCCAGTCCCCCGCCCCGCCCCCGCCCCCCCCACCATGTTGTCCTGCTTTACAAATGTTAAAATCTGATCACCCTAGTTTAGGACTAGGTTTTTTGTTGTTGATGATTTTCTTTCTAATTCTTTTCAGACTTTTTCCTAAATGTTCTACAAAAAAACAAGGGTTGTTTCTAATAGTAAATAAGTGCTTTTACAAGAAAAAAAAACTGCATTTCAGAAAAGTTAAGTATTTTCCTCAAGTAACACAGCCAGTAAGTAACTGGCCTGGAATTGAACACAGGTCTTTCGGGTGTTATGTCTGAGTATTTTCCTGCCCTAGTTTTCCAGGGATCTTCAGAGCTTAGTTATGGAAAGAAAAGTGAATGAGGGCTTCTGTTGAAGAACTTGTACAAAACAGCTTTTTCACAGACATCACTTTCAAACTCTTGGGCTAAGCCTCGTTATTAAATAGGTGAGGAGGTTTTAAAGAATACTTATATCTTCCAGGAAATTTGAATTCAAATGAAAAGTGATGATAAACATCAAATTAGTTTTGTTGAGAGAGCATTCCCAGATACCTCTGAGGAATTGACAAGTACTTTGGACTGCCTTCCCAGAAAAAGATGCACAAAAACAAAAAGTCTTATTATAATTATAGAGGCCCACAGGACCAAAATCTCTGTTCTAACAGTAGAACATCATTTAACCCTTGATGTAGGGAAGTGTTTGAGGTCAGCAGAGACCTTTCGTGTACTTTAGAAAAATAGTTCTGTTTGTAATTGGGTGTGTCTATGTTCAATGCATCTCGTATCTGATTTATTTGTGGGTAACAGAAGACAGGCAGGACTGCTCCCTATACAACTCTCTTAGGATTGTGCAGGATGGCCAACCAGTATGTGGGAAAATAAAAGCTAGTGAAATCCACATATAATACAAAATGTTACTTAGGCAAACAGCTGTCCCTTCCTCCACTCTTCCACCACTTCTTTTCTTTTCCTTTCTTCCTTTCTGTTTTTCTTTCCTTTTCTCCTTTCTTTTCTTTTTTCCTTTTTTTCCTCTTTCTTTTCTTTTCTTCTTTTTTTCTTTTTAATTTGGAAACAAGATCTCACTCTGTCACCTGGGCTGGAATGCAGTGGCATAATCATCACTGCAACCTTAAACTCCTGGGCTCAAGCGATAGTCCTGCCTGCTTGAGCTTCCCAAGCAGCTAGGACTACAAGTACATGCCACCATGCCTGGCTAATATTTCTATTTACTGCAGAGAGAAGGTCTCACTTTGCTCAGGCTGGTCTCAAGCTCCTGGCCTCAAGCAATCTCCTCCCTCCTCAGCTTCTCAAAGTGCTAGTATTGGCTAGGTGTGGTGGCTCGTGCCTATAATCCTAGCGCTCTCAGAGGCCTAGGCAGAAGGATTGCTTGTGCTCAGGCGTTTGAGACCAGGTTGAGCAAAAGAAAGTCCCCATCTCTAAAAAAAAATAGAAAAATTAGTAGGGTATGGTGGGACATACCTATAGCCCCAGCTATTCAGGTGGCTCAGGCTAGAGGATCACTTCAAGACAGGCATTTGAAACCAGCCTGGGCAACACAGCAAGACACCATCTCTGCAAAAAATAAAAAGCATAAAAAGACATTAAAAAGCAAAATTACACATCTGATGAACCAGGAATATAACCTATTCTCAAGGAAAATACAATCAACAGAGGTCAATCCTGAAGATCGCTTAGATGTCAGAATTAGACAATGACATTAATTACATCCCCAAATGACGCACTACACATTCTTTTTTGTTTTTGAGGCAGTCTCACTATGTTGCCCTGGGTAGAGTGCCATGGCATCACAGCTCACAGCAACCTCAAACTCTTGGGCTTAAGTGATTCTCTTGCCTCAGCCTCCCAAGAAGCTGGGACTATGGGTGTCTGCCACAACATCTGGCTATTCTTTATTGTTATTATTGTTGTTGTAGGTTTTTTTTGGCAGGCCCGAGTGAGTTCAAACCCACCAGCCCCGGTGTATGTGGACAGTGCCCTAGCCACTGAGCTACAGGTACTAAGCCACAATACACATTCTTTTTAAGAGCATATCATACATATCAAGATAGAATATATATTCTGGACCATTAAGCTTTAATAAACTTAAAATGACTGAATTCACATTCTCTCACTACAACAAAAACTGGAAATCAATAGAAATATCTGGAAATTAGATAACAAACTTCTAAATAATCTATTGCTCAAAGAAGGAGTCATGAGAAAATTTAGAAAATATTTTTAACTGAAAAATATTATAAAATATTTTTAAACTGAATGGAAATGAACATACGATATAAAAAATTGGTTAGATGCAATTAGGACAATGGTTATGAAGAAACATACTACTTATATATGCTTATATATAGCTATCCTAAGAAGAATTGTTGTTAAATCCATGGCCTAAGCTTCTACCTTGAGAAACTAGAAAGAGAGAAGAGAAATGCAAAGTAAGTAAGAGGAAGTAGAAAAGAAAAAGATATAAGAGTAGTAATCTGTGAAAAAGAAAATCAATTAACAACAGAGAAAAAGAACAAGGCCAAAAGTTGGTTCTCCAAAAACATGAACAAAAATGGATCAGATCACAAAAATAAACATCAAAATCAATAAGGGGTTATCACTCTAGATTCTAGAGATATTATAAGAATAAGTAGAGAATACTATTGACAAATATAACAACTACATTTAGGACATCTTCCCCTACGCCACCCAGAAGACAGCAAAGTCTCATCAACCAGGACAGCGACAGCTAGTACAAAGAGGGATTTTTATGGAGAACTCCGGGAGACATTATCAGGATTTCACAGAACAACATGTTTATATATAAACCCCATATAAGGAGACCCTCTAAATTGCCCATGTTGTGTTATAGCCTTCCGGCTCTTTGAGAAAAAAAAAAGGATGTATACAAGTTCCAAATGATATAGGTGCTTCTTTTCTTTCTGAGAATTGAATAAAACTGCAAGAGTGCCTTTACTGTAAGTGGGGTGGTCAGTGGTGATCCAGCCACAAAGTGTGATCAGCCAGCCTCTAGAGTTAGATAACACACCTGGATCACTGAACAAAAAGGTCTGAATGTCATGGAACTTAGAATACTCATGGGATGTTTTATTTATGACGTTTATTTTGCAACAATGAAAATGGAGCCTGTTTCTCACGACAGAACATGTATGATACTCAACACTTTCTGGACATGTTCCTCCTTAGTCTGAATGAAGCCCTGTGAAGTTGATATTACCGCCATTTCAAAGTCCAGGAACCTGGGGCAAAGTCACAGCCAAGATTCATGCTGGGTCCACATGGTATGAAAGGGCACATGATAGCCAAGGGTTCATGAGCATGGAATGTGAAGCCAAGCCACCAACACTCCAATTCCAGACCCCTACTTATTAGCCCAGTGACCTTGGGCAAATTACTTAGTCTGTCTGAGCCTCATTTTCTTCACCTACAAATATAATAAGAACCCTTCAGATTCAAAAGGGAAATTAGATAAGAGACATGTTACCATGTCATAGTAACATAGTGTTACCGTGTTGATGAAACACGGTAACACTCAAAAGAGAACTTCATCCTGGTTTGAGTTCCCCAGAAACAGACCCTGAGACAAAGTTTCAAACACAAGTAGTTTATTTGAAAAGTGGTCCCAGAAATGTGAGTAGCAGGGTGAAGAAGTGAGGGAACGGGGAAGTGAAATAGAGAATGGAAGACCAATAAAGGGTATGTAACCAAGCAAGTCCTCACTATGGACCACTGAGACTCCTCCTGCAGGGGAACCATAGGAGATGGTATAAAATGGGCCACAGAGCCATTCTAAGCGAGGTGGGGGAGGCTGGGGCATTCATCCAGCCACTCCTTGTCCATCACTGACTGAGAACAGCCTCTGACAGCATTAGCGAGGTGGTGCTATTGGCTTGCTCTGGGCCAACCATGGTCCCACACCAGGGGGTAAAAAAAAAAACAAAGAAAACATCCTCCAGAGATTTGTAGATGTTGATAGCAAGGCTCTTTCTGTGAGTGCTGAGAAGTTATGGGCAGGGTACCAATAGCATCTGCTACAACTTTGAGATAAGAACAGGATTCTGAGCCATAAGAAGAAGCAAAAAAAGAGACTTGCTTTATTTTCAACTTCATTAGGAGCCCAGAATACTATGAAACATGGCAACCCCAAGTCTATTTCATTTTGAACCAATATGTTTCTTTGTTGGATATTTCCAAGCATGATTCCTTTTCCTGGACTCCAGAGTGGTGGAAAGACCTGGTAAAGAAAGACTGTCCATTAGTGTCCACTTCCGGGTCACCTTGAGGATTTTTTTTGCTTCAGGTAGCATCAGGAAATCTGTGCTCAAACCCCCAGTGCATCACAGACTAATCCTGGCACAGTCACATACCCATCCAAGCCTCAGTCTCCTTACCTATGAAACATAGTTTTCCTAAACGCACACTGTGTGCATACCCTGTGACAGGGGCTTTCAACTGAAAGGTAAATGAGATGAGGTCCTTGTTTCAAAAGATCTCAGTCTGAGATACAAGACCTTTAAGTCAGTCAACAATCTCAATACAATGAACACAGTGTGATGGCAAAGGCAGTCACTGTAAGGGGAGAAAGCAATAGGAAGGAAGTGGGAGGGAGGGCGCATACCTGAAGGAGGGACACAGCTCCGTCTTCTGGGTGGCCTTATAGACTTCCTATGACAGAGGAAGCTCTCAGCTGTATCCCAGTACTCACACCACAGTCATGCCCTCACAGGCTGGCCCCTGCCTGTGCCTGAGTACAGCAGACCTAGGAAGTCCAGCTCATTCCTGGAAGAAGCCCCTGGCTCAAGCACTCCCTGCTGCCTTTGCTGAACCTTTCTTAGACTGTGAGGCAGGCAGGATGCTCCCTCCCACTCCACCTTCCCCCTATCACCTCACTCAGGATCAGACTTACACGGCAGGCCGACGTTCCTCCAGTGTTTTCCAACTCCCTCCCAATTTTCTTTCACATAAGCATTCTCACTAAAGAAAAATATCCTCGAATATTTAACTTTGCCTTGGCATCTGCTTTGTAAGGACCCAACCAAATGCGGTGAAGGACTAGTAGCAGCGAAGTGGGCAAAGATGGCCAGAAAACGTACACCAAGCAGGGGGAGCGGCATGGACAAAGGCAAGGAGCGAGGGGATATAAGGGCGACAGAGGACAGAGCACACAGTGCCCCACAGCACCAGAGTGGGGGGTGAGAGGGAGGTCAGCTTCCAGGCCGAATGGTACAGTAGAGGGATAAATAAGAACCAGTGTCACATCCTCAAGAATCTCCTAGGGCAGGGGCACCAGGGACCAGTTTCATGGAAGACAATTCTTCTATGGACAGGGCTGGGATGGATTAGAGTCTAAAGAACAGCAACCTGGATCCTTCACAGCACAGTTACAGTTTACGGTAGGGCTTGTACTCCTGAGAATCTGATGCCCTGGATGATCTGACAGGAGGTGAGCTCAGGTGGTGGTGTGAGCCAGGGGAGCAGTTGTAAATACAGGTGACGCTCCTCCACTTGCCCATTTCCTGCTTTGCAGATCACTTCCTTTTTTTTTTTTGCCTCTTTTTTTTTTTTTTAATTAAATCATAGCTGTGTACATCAATGCAATCATGGGGTACAATGTGCTGGTTTTATATGCAATTTGAAATATTTTCAATTATTAATAAAACTGGTTAACATAGCCTTCATGGCATTTTCTTAGTTATTGTGTTAAGACATTTATATTCTACATTTAGTAAATTTCGCATGTACCCCTATAAGATGCACCATGGGTATGGTCCCACCGATTGCCCTCCTTCTATCCCTCCTCCCCACTCCTCTTTCCTCCCCCTCCCTTTTCCCCATATTCTTGGGCTATAATTGGGTTATAGCTTTCATATGAAAGCTAGAAATTGGTTTCATAGTAGGACTGAGTACATGGGATACTTTTTCTTCATTCTTGAGATACTTTGCTAAGAAGAATATGTTCCAGCTCCATCCATGTAAACATGATGCAGCCCACTTCCTAACAGACCACAGATTAGTACCAGTTAGAGACCACAGTGCTAGGGAATTGAACTTTATCAAGGTGACATTGGGGAGACTGCAAGAGTTTAAGGAAAAAGTTTTAACAAATTTAGATCTGCATTGCCCAGGAGGGGCAGAGGAAGATGGATAGTGGCAAAGGGGGCTAGGTGGCCGGACAGAGGCACTGCAGGAATTCCAGTGAGCTCTCAGGAGAGCCTAGCCCCGGGAGGGTAAGGCTGAAGGAGAAGAAAGAAAAGATCCAGGTGATGTTTACAGGGTGAAATCGTTAGAACTTGGACACTGCCAAATACGGAGAATGGATGAAAAGAAGGAATTGAGAAAAACACCCAGCCTTCTATCACATGGAAGCAGGTCACTTCGCTGGAAGTGGGGAAGGAACCCGCAGATAGGAGCCCACACCGCTGCCTACTGACATTCACAACTCGTGATTCACATGAACTTTAAAACCACAGATAAATTATCATTTCCCAAAAGCTATTCGCACCATCTCATGCCACACACATTGCTAGACATGTGGTTTGTCGAACCAGCAATTTGGCTGACCAGTCATTCAATGAAGAGGATATGTGGTATCTGTGGGGCCTGGAGCCATGAGGGGGAGAGCCCAGTTGGAGTGATGCCTCAGTCAAAACAGAGGTCCAGGGTGGAGAAGAAGGGTAGGGAATCACGAACGTACAGGTAGAAATGGAAGCTGTGAGGCCCTAAACGGTACACACACTCAGAAAAAGAAGAGTGAGAGCCTCATCTATCCGCTTCCTATTCCTGCTGTACCAAATCACCACACTCCTGCTTGATTAAAACAACACAAGTTTATCGTCATAACTTACAATCCTGGAAGTTATAAGTCAGAAATGGACTTTATGGGGCTATTAGAAAGGTGTCAGCAGAGCCACATTATTTCTGGAGGGTCCAGGGAACATTCGTCCTTTGCCTTTTCCAGTTCTGAGACTGTTGGCCCTGCTCAGCTCAAGGCCCCTCCCAGTAATGGTCTCACTCCAACCTCTTTTTCATTAAATTCCCTAATCTGACTCTGATCCTCTGGCCTCCCTCTGACACTGCTTCAGGCCCCCTGTGACTATATCTGGTCCACTCAGATAATCTAGGCCTCTTTCTCCATCTCAGGAGCCTTAACTTAATCATATCTGCAAAGACCCTTCTGCCATAAAAGGTTACATATTCATGGGCTCTGGAGATCAGGACATGAACCCCTCTAGGTGACCACTATTCTGCCTCTCTCATCCAGGGACTAAGCCCCAGAGAACATGACTGTTTATGGAACAGGCAAGCCTTGGAACAAGATAAAGAACTAAAGACAGGGATGAATTCCAGACAGTCAGTTCCCACTGACATTTCTGATTTCAAGGGTATCTCAGCTCCAATTAAAGTCTGTGCGTTGAGAAGTGAGGTTTGGCTGTTTTTCCTTCTTTCCTGCCTGTGATCTGCTTCACCAACACAAGAGTACAAAGCTATTTTGAGTGGAATAAAAGCACAGGCCTATGCATGAAGCATCGCAAGGCCCAGAATGATGCCCTAATTATCATTCTGAATTTACTCCTCCTCAGAGGAAAATTGGCCTCTTCTAAGCTCTGTCTCCCTCACTGAAAGGGCTCTGGCCTCATGAGATTGTTCACGATCCTGGTATGTGTGCACACTGGGTCCTGTGTGGACTCCTGGAGCCCTTGCAGCTCCTCAGCTCTGGCTCTCTCTGCCACACAGAGGTCACCTCTCCCTCTCTAAATGATTGTTCTGCAGCTCCACGGCAAACTCAAGAAGCTGAGAGGTCCCACTCTTCTCCTGACTAATGGACAAAATAAGCAACCTCTCCTTGATGGTTTACTGGGAAAGCAGCTGGGATCAAAAGTTTGCCATGCACTGGATAACATGGCACTTTCTCCTCCACAGCTTCAAGTGGGGAGTCTGGTCCTTGGAATTTTCTGGCCCTGAGAATTTTTGGCCATTTGTGTTAGCATAAACAACATGAGATGAGGGCAAAAGTCCCAGAGTTTATCTTAAGTCAAATTCCCCAGAGGCAGGCCGGCAGAGGGGGGGGGGGGGGCGGTGCGCCTCACGCCAATAAACCAAGCACTCTGGGCGGCCGAGGCAGAAGAATTCTGTGAGTTCACAAGTTTGAGACCAGCCTGAGTAAGAGCAAGCCTCGGTGTCTACTAAAAATAGAAAAATCAGCCCGGCATCATGGCAGGTACCTATAGTCCCAGCTACTCAGGAGGCTGAGACAAGAGTATTGCTTGAGTCTAGGAGTTTGAGGTTGCTGTGGGCTACCGAGGGCATCAGAATGAGACTCTGTCTCAAAATAAATAAATGAATAAATAAATTCCCTAGCACCAAATCCTGACACAAGAATTCATCTGCAAGTAGTTTATTAAGGAAGTGCTTTCAGGAGAAACTAGTAAGGGAATAAGGAAACCAAGAAAGGGGTGGGGAAAAACTACACAGGTGCTATGTCAAGTAAGGCTGTGGTCTTGGGCTGATCCCATAGGGTACTCTAGAGGTTACAGGACACTCAGAGTTTGTCCTGGAAAACAAGGGTGCTGGGCTTTCAGGATTCTCCACTCGTTGTCACTGGCTAAAAGGGACCACACAAGGATGCCTTCTCCCCGCCACGTCCAGCTCTCCGTGTGTATGCTGTGAGCAGGGAGCAGACCCGGGCATAGAGGAGGCAGTCAGTAGCATTTGTTGAATAAAATAATTAATATTATGATTGTTGTCCTTGTCTTCCTGTTGTTATGACAGTAAATAAAAGATTTAGTATATAAGACCAGGTATAGTGGCTCATGCCTGTAATCCTAACACTTTGGGAAATGGAGGCAGATAGATCACCTGAGCTCAGGAGTTCAATACCAGCCTGAGCAAGAGCGAGACCCCATCTGTAAAAAATAGCCCAGCATTGTGGTGGGCACCTGTTGTCCCAGCTACTGAGGAGGCTGAGGCAAGGCTATTGCTTGAGCCCAGGAGTTTGAGGTTGCTGTGAGCTATGGCACCAGGGTATTCTACAAAAGGTGACAAAATAAGACTCCGCCTAAAAAAAAAAAAATCAAGTATATAAAGTGCCCAAGGCAGTGCCAGGTCCATCCAGGCCATCGAGAAGGTGAGCAGCTCTCCCTAGGTGCTAATATGAAGATGGCAACTGCCCAGGGCATCCTCTCAATGAGATAGTTTGCTTTTGTTCAACTCTATGAAGCAGGTGCTGCCACTCTGACACCATTAACAATGTTTTGCTGTCATTTCTCTGCAGCTAAACACAGTGTGACCATGAAAAAAGGATACAAAACAGGGCGTCTTACACGGGAATTTGCCTGAAAAAGCAGAAGAAAACAAAAAAGATGGTGAGGTGGGGAGAGGACTAAGAGGTCCTGAAAATAAATGTGGCCTATTTACACCTGGGGCTCCGTTATTGCCTGTCCGTCATCCTGGAAATGAATGTCCAGCTCTGAAATTAGACAAACCTGAGTTCAACAGCTCTTTCAGTATTTATTAGTGGGTGGCCTTGGGCGAGTGGTTTGACTCCTTGAAGCCTCAGTTTTTTCATTTGTAAAATAAGGTTAGAAATAGTCAGTTTTTCCTAGGGTTATTCTGAGCAATGCATGAGTGAGTGAATAACAAAATGCTTTTTCCACACCTAAGAAAGAAAGAGAATCCAACTATTCTTGTAGTTCTTGTTATTGCTTGCCTTTCAGTTCCTTCAGGCTTTTCCCTCTGTCCAATTCATTTCTCTGCTCACTCAATATTTATTGCCATGAACCAGAGTAGATGCAGGGAAGGCAGTAGGAAATAAGAGAAGTATTTAGCAAACTAACGCAGTTTACACTGGTAATAATAATAAAGCAGCTATTAAGTATTTACTACAGACCTGCTTCTGTTCCCATGATTCATTTAGAATTCTATACATTGCGTCATTTAGAATTCTCACAGCACCTTTATGAAGTTGATCCTTCTGTGATCCTAGTTAGACAACATGTGCAAGTTCACATGGCTGAGTGGCAGGGTGAAGGTGGAACCCAGGTACTTAGAGTACCTAGTTCCTCCGTTTAATCACAAAGGACTGTGATGCCACCAGCCACAGGGCTCCCCCAGGACATTAGGCTGATCTCTGATACATGACATAAAGTTGCCAACCAGTCCCTAAGCCCGAGGTTCAGAAATGATATTCTATCCTCAACAAACTAGAGGGAGAGCAAATTCTTCTCGTACTAAACCCAACCATGACAGATCCAATTGAAGGCTGAAAGCAGTATGATTGCTTGTGATTTGCCCAGGATGAATGGCTCGGCTTGTCTCCATTTCAGAAAGCATTGCTTCCTGCCTGCTACACAGCCCTGGAGAATACATAGTCTTTCCTCCAGAAAATCAGCAAAAACTAATTTCCAGAATATTTCCAACATTCCTCCAACTACAAGCTTAGCTAAATGAAATTAAATTCCACCTTTAGGAATTTAAAGGTGAGTCTTTTTTTAAGTTTGAACTATAGACTAATGTTTAATTTCAAACCCCTGAACACCAAGGCTATTGATCTTGGTAAGTATAAAGATTAATATTTCTGAAGAGGACAGATGGAGAGAAATAGCCAAGCAATTACAGGTAACATCCAATAAAGAAAAATAATTAATATTTAATGAGTTGAAGGAACTACTAATATAGGAGAAGCTGAGAAGGGTTGGAAGATCAAGTGTGTGTGGACCGAGAGAGCACGCAAGAGAGAGAGACAGAGAAAACTTACTATTTAAAAAACTAGTCCCTGGATTCATATTTTATTAGGTCAGAAGACCAGTTCAGCCCTGTCTCCAGACTTTGCACCTCTCTTTCCAGCTACTTCTGTTAAAACCTAGAAATTCAGGCAAGTAAAGAGAAGTAAAGATAAAGCACCCTGGATTTGCAGTGAGATGTGTGGCCCTAGAAGCTGCCAGTGTGTTATCAAAAAGGACGAAAAAACAACACTCTAGAACAACGTAAGGAATAAGAAACGGCAACTAGTGAGACAAAATCAGGTTAAGCTTGATGTTGATGCCTCTGAAATGTGCACCAAAACTTAACTAGCTGCAACCCTTCAAATGATTTAAAATTCATTTCTTATATGGAGAGAAAATATTTCCCACTTCTGCCTCAGTTCTGACATGCACCCTCTTTAAAAAGATTTTAAAAGGCCACTGTCTCACAGGCAGGTTGTCAAGAATTAAACAAGTGATCCATGATAGAGCACCTGGCACCTAGTGGGCGCTAAGTCTGAGGTAGGGATTATCTGGAGATTTTAAGCAGGAAATCAGCACTTTAGGATTTGTGTTTTAAAAAGATGGCCTGAGCATCAGGATAGGTGGAGGATGGGCTGGAGGGAGGAACCTGCAGGTGGGAGGATCTGTTGAGGAGTTGTTAGAGGATCCAGGAAAGAGATGGTGGTGGCCTGGACTAGCTGGCTGCCTGAGGTAGACAGAGAGAAAGAAATTCTGATGAATTCAGGAGGTAAAACCACAGGTAATGGTAATAGTCAACTGAAGTATAAAAGAAAATGGAGATGCCCAGGGTGATATCTTGGTCATTTGGGAAAATGAGAGGATTGCAGTGCCATTTACTAAGATGAGAAATATAGGAGAAGTGTGGACTGGTTGAAAAATTCAGGTTTTATGCCCATGTCTTCTAACATTTTTCACGCTACAAATGAAAATCCAACTAGATTCAGAACAAAAGTTTATTTAGAGTGTGGACTCTGAAATATGAAGGCTTGGTTTCAAATCATAACTGTACCATTAACTAGCCCTCTTTCCTTGGATAAGTTATTAAGCATCTCAGTGGCTCAGTTTTCTACTCTGTAAAATGGGATAATAGTAATGTAACTCAAATGCTAAAGTATTCTCCCTACATTGCAGTACTTGGTATCACTACATCATTATGGATTAAAAAATCAACATGCATGTGAACATCTGAACACTCTCCTCTGAATGGATGCAGTTGGCCTATACCCCTTTACGATTCTTGGGCTTCAGACCATAGGACAAAGAGAGACATTTCAGGTATTGCTGTGAGCATACTATTCATACCTCGGGGCATTCTGAAGATCTAATGTATAATGTGAGGAATACTGTTCATAATAACATATTTTTAAAATTTGCTAAAAGAGTAGATCTTTAACAAAGGTAACTAAATGAAGCAATGGATATGTAATTAGCTTGATTGTGAAAACCATTTCACAAAGTTTATGTATGTCAAAACATCACACTGTACACTTTGAACATATAAAATTTTTATTTGTCAATTATACCCTCATAAAACTGAAAAAAATTAAAAGTTATTTCCTCAGGGACACTCACTTTGAAACCCTCTAGCCCTACACTAGGTGAGGATCCTGTGCTCAGAGACTTTTAAGGTATGGTGCCCAGTTTTTTTCTTTGAATTATTATCACAAATTTAATGTCCACCTCCCTGGATTAGATTCTAAGCCCCAGGAGGACAAGAGCCATGTTATGGTCTTATGCCTAGTGCCCAGGCTGGGGGAGCATACAATGAGGGCTCAGGAAATGCAGTTGACCCTGAACATGGGTGTACCAGTCCACTCATATATGGATTTTAGTCAACCAAACACAGATAAAATAGTATTCAGAGATGCAAAACCCACTATATAGAGGGCCAACTGTTCATTTCTGAAGGTTCTGCAGGCCCCCCAATAGGGACTTGAGTATGCATGTATTTTGGTACATGCTGGATTCCTGGAACCAATCCCTGAGTATATAAAAAGGCAACTATCATTGTAGAAAGAAAAACAGTATTTAAAGAATTATTTCCAAACCTATTCTGGGTGGTCTTCTCCCAACAAACACACATGAATCTGAATCTTGTGTCTGCATTGTATTTCCTGGCCATCTTCTTTGTGAGGAAATGAGCCCCCAGTTCCTTGGGACACACAAGTGTCTCATTTTCAGGCTCTCAGATTCCTCTGCCACACACTTGGATCAGCTTTCTTCCCTCTTCTTTGGAGGTTCAATCACTCAAACCTCCTAGTAGCTCTGCCTCTTACCAGCTGTAACCTTGGGCAAGCTGCTTCACCTCCCTAAACCTCAATGTCCTCAGCCATAAAAGGGGGTGATAATACATCCTACCTTGTAGAGTTGATGTTAAGATTAATTGAGTGCAAACGTTATAGTTTTTTGCACAAGGTCTGGACCAGCTAGGTCTATGTGCATAAACTATTATTAACATTATTATGATTGTTTTGTATTCAATTCCAGGTTATACTCTCAGTGAGAAGAATGCGTCCTCCACCCTCCTGTATTTACAGAACAAGGCTTCCTTGCATTGCACTAGCATATTTTCCAGCTCTTTTAAGCACCAACTGCTAACAAATGTCTGGAACTGTATTAGCAAGCAAAAACAATTTTTCCCTCAGCCTCACACTCCCTCAGGTAAGAAAAAATTGGTTCCTGGAACCAATCCCTGTGTATGTGGAAAGCACTTCTCCAGGAAAACATGCATCATACTCGCTAGCCTGTGGAGTGGAATGCCACAAGTGGGTAGGAAGGATCAATGCCACTGGGAATATTATATACTTATTTATATGATTAGACCACCCTCCCAAACTTGTTCCTAAATTTCCATTCATGGAATCCTGAGTTTGTTCATTTGTTTGTTTTTTAATCATAGGGGAGAAAGCAAAAAAGAGGGAAGAAAGCTGTCTCCCAGAACTCACAAGAAGAAGGAACAGCTCCATTCCCAGGTTCCTCATCCAGGTACCACTGATGTCCTATCACATCTTCCTGTTTCTGGCTTGCCCCATCCCAGTTTCTGCAGTTAATTGCTCTTGACTTCTCACACTTGTCCCTGGCTCTGGATGCTGATGGGCTGCCAAGTCTACAGATGCCTGGGAGTTAGGATTCCTCACTCCCAGGGATGGTGTACGGCCATTGACTAACTGATGAGGTATAAAAGCCAGACCCATACCCAAAATATTCAAAAGGAGACATTTAAGATAATCAAGGTCATCATTACTCTTTCCCACCACTATATACTTTAAAATACCTTTTTTACATATTCCAAAGGGAATTTTATATTCTTCTTCTTCTTTTTGAGATGGACAAATGGAGGTTCAATGAGGTCAGACTCATCACATTCAAATACAGTGTAAATATTTGGTGACTACAGCCAGATATTTTAAGTTCACTCACTCAACACCCAACCTAACCATCTTCTCTCCTCTGCTCCTCAGGCGAGCGAGTATGATGCATGCTTTCTGGGAGAAGCCTTTTCACATACACAGGGATTCGTTCCAGGAACCCTGCGTGTACTCGCACCTGTGTTCAGAGTCAACTGCATTTCCTGAGTCCTCATTGTATACTATGCTCCAGCCTGGGCACTAGGGACTCCTCTGCACTTGGTGGTGTTCATAAGGCTCTGATCAATGCAATGAAAACTTCTCATGAGAATTTTTACCTGAAAACAAAAAGCAAAGTCTCAAAATACGGTGTGGTTCTTCTCCCTGCCTGCCTGCCTACCTAGAACATGAGAAGGAGTAGCAGATATCCAGGAATGGTGAAGAAAGTGAAGAATAAATTCAGATCTGAGAAACAGTGGAGAAGAATGAGAAAGAGAGCCTGAGACACCAAAACCATCACAGAACTGGCTCGCGAGCCACAGGTGGCCTGCCTTCCGTTACAGACAGACAAACATAAATAATAACTCCAGACAGATCTTGATGCAGGTTTAGAGAAATCTCTACATGTTGCACATGGCTAGAACAGAAGTGGAAGTGTTATTATAAAAGTTAGAAAGAGGCTCGGCGCCTGTGACTCAAGCAGCTAAGGCGCCAGTCACATACACCTGAGCTGGAGGGTTCGAATCCAGCCTGGGCCACCAAATAACAATGTTGTCTGCAACCAAAAAATAGCCAGGTGCTGTGGCAGGCGCCTATAGTCGCAGGTATTTGAGAGGCTGAGGCAAGAGAATCGCGTGGGCCCAGGAGTTGTAGGTTGCTGTGAGCTGTGATGCCACAGCATTCTACCAAGTGCAACAGCTTGAGGCTCTGTCTCGAAATAAATAAATAAATAAAAGTTAGAAAGGGAGGTGTCTGAAAAAAGCCAACATACTAGCAAAATTATTCAGCTTGCTAAAGAGAAAAGACATGGAAAATCATGGCAAATTGTTCTTGTTTTCCAGTGATGTGGAGCCTAACTCCAACTCTTCAAAAAATGAGATGTCTTTGCAAATCTGGACCCAAATATTTAAAATTTAACGCAAATATTTTCTTTCTTACAGAACATAGTCCAAACATTTTTTATGTTATCCAATAACATATTGATTAACATATTGTTATCCATATAACATAATCAATATGATATGTTATGTTATCTAATAACATATTAGTATAACATATTGATTAGTAAACAGCAGCCCGATGTGCTAGGGTCTCTTGCTGCCTTGTCTTTATAGATGAAAACAAAAAGATTGTGTGACTATATGTGCTGTCAGTACGGTAGCCACTAAGCATCCGAGGCTATTTTTAATTTAAATCTAAATAAGTTAAAATTAAATCAAGTTAAAAATTTATTTCCTCAGTCACACTAGCCACATGTTAAATGCCCAATAAACATATATGGTTAGTGACCACCACAATGGAAAACACAGACAAAGAATATTTTCAGCATTGCAGAAAGTTCCATTGAATAGCATTGTTCTACTTGGTGAATTGGTTACCAAAGATTCTGATTAATAAAAATTTAGACTTATCTCAAGCTCTACCTTATAGGACATACAGGCTACCCTTGGAGTGCTGTTTTGTTTGCTATTGATGTAACAAATTAGCCAAAGTTTAATGGTTTATGATAATGCATATTTATTATCCCATAGTTCTGGAAGACATGGGTCTCAATGGACTAAAATTAAGGTGTGGACAAAGCTGCATGCCTTCTGGAGCTCTGAGGAAGAATCTGTTCCTTGCCTCACCAGCTTCTAAAAACCTCCAGATTCCTCAGCTCAGGGCCCCTTCCTGCATCCTCAAAGCCAACAACTGGACTAAGTGTCCTCCACCCTACTGTCGCTCTGGTTCTCTCTTTTATGCCCCCTCTTACACTCATAAGAACATGGGGTTACTTTGTGTCCACCCAAATGATCCAGGATAACATGCCCATCCCAAGGTCAGCTAATTAGCAATATTTAATCTCATCCCAACCTTAATTCTCCTTTGCCATGCCAACTAACATATTCGCAAGTCCCAGGAATTAGGACGTGGACATCTTTGGGTTCATTTTCTGACTCTCACAGATACCATTCAAAGCTCTCTGTGACTTGACCCCATCTGTTTCAAACCATTTTTACCTTTGAATCTTTTTTATATTCCTTGTGCTCTAATCAAACAAAACTCTCGCTCTCCCCCACAAATACCATTTGTTCCAACAAACGTGATCAAAGCATTGTCTATTCTCTGACCATAGGGAAACAAAGGGTCCTTTAGAGAGACATAGGACCTCATTCTTCAGATGTTTCCTGTTTCAAAAATGGAATTTTGAAGCCCACCCACAGTCCAATTTAAGTATACCTAAATTCTACTATTCTAAAAATTCTGTTTAGATACCACCTCATCCATCAGATGATGCCTAAGATAAGTCCAGAACCAGATGGTGGTCAATGCAGAGCTTTGGCTACAGTTCCTAAAATGTTCCCAGCCACATCTAGTTGCCCCTCTGGTGACTCCAAGGACAAGATATGTGTGTGCTATGGCATGTGGGTTAAAGCATGGACTCTGGAGTCAGAAGGCCTGGGTTGGAATCCCATACAAAATGCTTTTACTTTCTAAGAACAGAATATCTTTCTCCTCCTCTCTGCTCAGTAGATAAAGGCAGGGCAAGGAGCAGGGAATCGTGGCCAATGAAAATATTAAGACATTCATGTCGCTTCACATCACCATATTTATTTCATTCTTTTTTCTCTTCAAAATGAAATAGAACTTACTGATATTCCTTATTCTTATGTTTTACCCATGTCCTTGTCAGGATCTTTGTTGAGAGGCCAGGTGGCTCATCCAGCAAGGGTCTGTGGATGCAACGTCCCAACAATGCCAAGGACATCATGATAGTGATAAATGAACTTCAGCACAAAAGAAATCTGGGACCCTATCAAGGAGGACAGATGGAAAATAAAATCACATTTTTCAGAGTGATTTATCCAAAGTCATTTATGAGAAGACATTTCAGGGCAAACAGGTCACATCAGAGGAGCTTTTCTCTCAGGGTAATTCAACCATCAAGGGGGGGAAGATTGTTTTCATACAGCAAGGCTCCTAAATGTAAACCAATACTTCATCTGTTCTTAAACCAAAAAATAGGGAACTCATACAACACTTGAGCGGGGGAAAAAAAATCACCTTTTTAGCTTTTGGGACTTACGGAGAGACTGCAGAGTATACATGATGTCTTGGGGTTTCTTGGCACTTTATGGATGATTTACAGGATTGTCAAGGGTAATTTTGACTCTTCACAATTTTTGCTGTATGTACTGGCTTTAAACACTAACTCCTACATAAGATATGGGCCTACCTTTAAGTCCTTTAGCACTTCAGGTCTCAAGAATCATTTATATTACACGTGTCTTCTCTGATTCTAATCAAAACTGGCCCCACTAAATCCTAGCATTCATGTTTGCTTTTAAGCAACTCACACCTTGCTTTTAATGCATAGGAGCTTTTCCCAGTCTCATATCAGCTGCTTTCAACATTGTGGGCCCTGGCCCTAAAGAGCTTAGGGTCAGGTGGGCTTTGAAGTTTAATTATTAAAGCAGCAATTACACAACTTAGAAGAAAGAAATTGAAAATGAATCCGGCAGCTGATGATGGGATGAGTTTGAGAGGAGTCATGGGGACAGTAGGGATGAAAAGCTGCAGACACATCCAAGCAGGGGGTTACATAACCAAATGAGAAGAGACATAATGTGCTTTACAGAATTATAAAATGAACCTTTCTCTTTATTATTTCTACCTTCTACCTCTTTATTATTTCTATCAAATAAAAAAAAGAGGAGATGTAATTCTAAAACATTGCTTGGTCATTGGGAAACAGAACCAACTTAGAAGGAAGGAGACCTCAGATTCAAATCTAATCTTTAAGCTGGGCCACTGGGGGACTTTTTCTATTGAAGACTCAAGAGACTTTTCTTACAGTGTGTTCTATGTAACACCAGTTGTGAAAAGTGTTGTATGTTTAAAATTTCCACAGGGCGGCGCCTGTGGCTCAAAGGAATAGGGTGCTGGCCCCATATACCAGAGGTGGCAGGTTCAAACCCAACCCCAGCCAAAAACTGCAAAAAAAAAAAATTTTAGTCAAATAAGTTTGGCCTCATCCATTTGTCTTACTATATTCCTTTCCTAGAAATTCACAGTGTACATTAGTAAGGTAAAGGTTCTGAGAAGCTCTGCAGTAAAGAAAATGTGCCTAAATCCAATATTTTTTCAAACATTTTTGGGCATACCTTTTTTAGTGAAACATCAATTTAAGTATGTTTCAAAGAAGGCACTTTGGGAAGCCTGAACAACTTCACTTCATGCTGTGAAGTGTCTATTTGTTCACATGGTGCCCAGTGCAGAGAAAAGAAGGGGCTGAAAAGCTGTGGCCAGGAGGCCAGTTCTAGCTCATGAGCTAAGTATGGCTGAGCTCTTAGGGCCTTCCGAGGCCCTCGGAAGAGGTGTCATGCCCTGCTGGCTGTCTTCATAGCACCCTGCACTTCCTGCCACCACATAAAACCACTGTAACCACACACTGCCATGTCGACATTGCACCCGTTCCCTGTGTCTCCTTTAGGCCCCCACTGCTAGGTTAGAACTGTGATGGTGCGATTCATAAAGGCAATGTCAACTATTCTCACAGTGACATTTTTTAAAAAATGAAAACAAGCAGATGAAATTGATTTTAATAATACAGCAGAACCTCCATAGTTGACCCCTCCCTACATTGACTACCTCCTTAAGTTGATCTAATTTTCATAGACCAGACATGCACCACATGTACACATCAGTACGGTAGGCCTAGTTCCTTATGTTGACCACCTTCATATGTGGACCAGTCTGTTATAGTTCCTTGGGTGGTCAACTTACCGAGGTTAGCCCAATACCCAAAATATTACCATTTCAATATGCTATCAATATAAAAAATTATTAGAGGTATATTTTATATATTTTTTCATACTAAGGCTTAATGATCAGTGTGTATTTTATACTTTACAGTGTAACTCTGTTTGGACCAACTACATTTCAAGTGCTCAATAGCATCATATTGTACCCATAGCACCCAAACACACTCAGCTCATGGTAAGAGTCAAAGAAGTATTAAGGTATATTTTTTGCTTTTAAAGAATATTTGTAGGGCAGCATCTGCGGCTCATATGTATGGCGCCAGCCCCATATGCCAGAGGTGGCAGGTTCAAACCCAGCCCTGGCCAAAAACTGAAAAAAAAAGAATATTTGTAGGGCAGCGCCTGTGGCTCAAAGGAGTAGGGTGCCAGCCCCATATATGGCAGGCAGTGGGTTCAAACCCAGCCCTGCCCAAAAGCTGAAAAAAAAAAAGAATATTTGTAGGGCGGCGCCTGTGGCTCAAAGGAGTAGGATGCCAGCCCCATATAATGGCAGGCAGTGGGTTCAAACCCAGCCCTGCCCAAAAGCTGCAAAAAAAAAAAAAGAATATTTGTAAAAAAATAAGAAGAAGAAAGAAAGAAAATTTGTACAGAGAAAGAAATGGATGTACAGAAAGAGGATGCAATTGGCTCAAGGTCACAGGAATAAATTAACGGTAAACCAATTCTAGCCCCCACCCGTCACCTCCCAAATAGACCCATATTATCCAGTTGCTTCCAGAAGCTCTTTGTAAGCCTCTTTCGGGTCAATCTGTAGCTCTGGATGCAAGTGTGCTCCCAAAAGTCAGCCAAAAGCATCTTTATTAAAAGCATTACCTTGAAAGATAGGAAAAGTTTGGTTTTGTAAGAAAAGTTTGCTTTCTGTTACCTTGTAAATCCTGTCAATTGATAGGTATTATGTAAGTGGCATTAACGGCTATGTGCGGACTGCTGCAGCTGTTATTTTGAAGCTCTTGTACAGCTATTGCATTATCAGTGGTGATTTCCTTCAGGATTCAGCCTTCAATTTCTCTAGGCAGAGCTGCGAAGTGAGTCAGAGTTAGGCTTCTATCCCCAGGCTGGTGTGGGTGTAAGGAGGGGGTTCGGGGTGTGTGGGCATGGGTGAGACAGCAAGAAAGGTCAGCACACTCCACACTCCCCGCCTTTTTGAACTCCTCCAAAAGTCAGAGTGAGGCTAGGCATGAGAAAAACTCCCTCCCTCGGAAGGTTTCATTGTGAATGGGCAGCAATCACAAAACGAAAGAAAGAAAGAAAAGAAAAGACAGTAAAAATACAAAAAGGACAGGCTCAGCCTAAACTTGTAAGCAGAACAGAGAGTGGCAAAACTATATCACAATATGATCCTATTTTCATTATAAAATGCTTATTTGATATAGATATGTTATGGGCAAGTGATCCAGAAGATCATTTAGCAAAATATTAATCATACTTATCACTAGGGAGAAATGGTGTGAATTAGTTGTAATTTCTCTACTCCTCCTTGATCTGGAGTTTTGCATTTCCTTCAGTGGATATGTGTTACTTTTATAGAAAGGTTAACAAGTGAATGGAGTAAATCATCTCTGTGCACACACATTAACATATGATCCCAAACCTTCCAACAATCTTTAAGTCCTAATTAATTTTGGAAGCTCCCATGAAACCTCTTGCTCCTTTAATTTTTAAGTAAATAACTTTAACCCTTTTAAGCTCAAATTAGTCCCAGGGACCAAAAATCAGGCCAATAATTTTGAATCATTGAGCTCAGGGCCTGCAGTGCTATCAGCAGCATGAGGACTATAGCCTCCTGCCAAGTGCAAACAGAAACTGCTACCCCCTGCAGGTTGCCGGGGTGAGAGGCCTTCCCCACGGTGAGGTGTGGGAGTCGGAGGGCTGGGCCTGACATTTGACGCAGCTGCCGGCAGCTTGTTAAGGATTCATCCTGCTTAACTAGGAAACAGGGGAGTTGGTTCTGCTGCCAAAGTAGAATCAATGGTTCTTCTGTTTTGGTGATGATTAGTCCCAGTAGCCATTGACTACTTGTTAGGTAGTCTCGTTAGGCAGAGGCTGCCCCAGGGACGGTGTGACTTTTAGTTAGAGGGTGCTCTGCACCTGAGATTGGCCTCAAAGATGCTAACAGCTGGACTGTCTGCTGACCACACACCCTCGGTTTTTCTTCTCAGTTTTCCTGAGAGAAGAATTCAGATTAGGATCTAAACCCCACAAAGTAGTATTTCACCAAACACGGTCAAGGTTTTGATTCCCTCACAGGGAGGCTGCTTCCCAGACACAAGTACTAGGCTGATGGTTCTTAACCAAGTAGGTTTTGCATCTCAGGGGAATTTGACAATGTCTGGAGACATCATTGGTTGTGTGACAAACTAGTAGGAGATGGATACCACCAGTGGGTAGAGTCCAGGGACACTGCTAAATGTCCTATAAAGCACAGGACAGTTCACTACAACAAAGAATTATCAGGCCCAATGTTAGTAAGTCCAAGGTTGGCAAACTCTGCCTTAGACAATGAAGGAAATTATTTGGATGCTTTGAAGGAGGACAATGGTTTTTGCTAAAATGACCCACATCATGGGCATCTCGCTTTGTATGCTCCTTGGCCAGCAGGCCAAAAGGAGTTCAGAGAATGTTTGAGTATCCCCACCTGTGAGGATCATCTTCAGACAGCCACGGAAGTGAGCCCAATTGTGCACACCAGCTCCACTCAATTATAGGGACTTCCAAGCTGGGTTTTTAAGCAGTAGATTCTCAGATGGAGTTTGATGTAGGAGATGTTTACTAGAGAGCAACACCTGTGAAGGGAGAAACAGGACTGAGCAGAAAGAGAAGACAAAGTGCAGAACAAGTCTGGCCAACCTGGAAGGGAGCTCCGGAGCCAGTGTCAGTTTTTCCCATCGGAGCTGCCCAACAACAGGCTGGAGCAACTGGGCCTTTATAACGCACCTCCCCTAGGACCCACCGGGGCCAGTCGCTAGGTAGAGTCTGCCCAAGGAAGGGTGTGACTTTTAGTCAGAGGGTGCTCTGCAGCTGAGATTGGCCTCAAAGATGCTAACAGCTGGACTGTCTGCTGACCACACACCCTGCCACTGGACAGCAAGTCTTGCCTTGAGGGGGAATGTGGGTCGCACACCTCCATGTGTACCACAGGAGGCATCCACACTCAGCAGAAAGCATGCTGCAATGCTCTAGCAATGTCTGGTATGGTCCATGGCAACTCTGCATTAGAAATGGGCCAACGTGTAAGGCCGGCAATTCCAAAATCATGGTGGTACCTGACAGTCAAAAGAGTCTGGAAGGAAACCAAAAAACAGGGAGTCAAGGAGGAATGGAACCTACCTGCCATCTAGTTAATTAACCTTCGGGCTGGATTAAAAGTGGAAGTTTTCCTTTGGTTTCTGGTAAGAAATTGCTCACCTTTCCTTGGTTTACTCCATCTTCATGCATTAGGTCCCCACAACACGCCCAGTGTGGAGCTTGACACTGGAACACAACTAAGAGTGAGCTGTAGTGATGGGCAATTTCAGCCCTGCAGTTTTCAGGCTGGTATTTCTTACCTGATGGGTTTGGTTTTTACCCTGTTAATGACATTTGTACCCACAGCCTGTAAGCTACTCTAGTCTCCACAGCCCTAGCTGGAAAGCCCCTGAACTCCATCAAAACTCTGTTTGGTGCCTACTAGCTTTGACAGGTGAGAAGAGAGTTTATTGTCACATGTACATTATTTCTCTGAATCAGTTTAAAATGGCCCAAAGCTGTCCAAGCAGAAGAGAATGAATGTGCAGGTAGGAAGGCATCTGAAGATCCAGCATATTGCGTGAGGAGCTAGAAAGCTCACACAGCTGGGAACAGTAACAGTACAAGTGACTGAGGCGATTATGGTAAGAAATATAATTAATAACTTTTTTCAAACACTACGGGCTATGTATTTTGCTAATGATTTCACATAAATTGATTCAGGAGTTCCAGACTGATATTTTAAAAATAAAAGGATGAGAGAGAGATAAAAAGAGAAATGTCAATGGATACTTTTTATCGGCATCACCTATCATGTAGGTTGATTCTTTTAAGATGCTTCCTTATGTTAAATATGGAACTGTGTAAACCTAATGTTCACTACACTAAATACAAACTAAATTTGTTTCAGGTCCAGCGGGACGTCTGAACTGACCCTACACCCATGGATACTAATAGCAATGTTTGCCATATATCAAGGACACCAATAAAACTAACAATTTTTCATATTTAAAGCCATCCACTGAGTGCTTTGATGATACGCTAACAAAATGAGATGTCATTAATTACATTCCTAGGTAATTTTCATCCCACAAGGATCATTTTGGTTTTTCCAACTAAAATTAAATCATTTATTATAGAGGAAGGAGCTTAATTTTGGAGCTGAGTGTACCATTAAGTAACAACACTGAATGGAAGGTACCATGCATATGTCTTGGTCCATAGCCGCTCTGATGTCAGCTAGTGAAAATAGGCCTGTTTGGTCCAAGAAGGCTTCTCAATGAGGAAAAACATAATTTTTTTTAATTATTTAGCTCAGATTTCACATACTCAACTAGATTTCCTCTTTGCTTGAATAAAATGATTCTAATCGTTATTGTTGCTCCACAAAGCAAAGAGTTGCCTGTCTTAAAGATGTGTGAGCAGACTCAGGGTCAACACTGAAAATGTTTTAGGAGAAATTCATCTCATGCTATCAGAAAATGAGTAGACTAGGAATATTTCAAAGGTGGCTCGGTGCCTGTGGCTCAAGTGGCTAGGGTGCCAGCCACATACACCTGAGCTGGTGGGTTCAAATCCAGCCGGGCCTGCCAAACAACAATTAGCTGCAACCAAAAAATAGCTGGGCATTGTGGCGGGCACCTGTAGTCCCAGCTACTTGGGAGGCAGAGGCAGGAGAATCACTTGAGCCCAGGAGTCGTAGGTTGCTGCAAGCTGTGATGCCACAGCACTTTTCCCAGGGCCACAGCTCGAGGCTCTGTCTCAAAAAAAAGGAATATTTCAAAGGTGATGTATTTATTAAATATTTGTTGGGCCCTTCAGTTGAGCCAGGCACCATGGCATGAAACTTTGGGTAGTTCACTTTTCCCATCTTCAAGCAAAACACAATGTAGTAATTCCTTTTAACTCTGAGATTCTATAACTTGGTCTTAACATAGATCTCTCTTTTTCATCTTTTAATTTTTTTAAAATTTTATTTTTTAAAGTCATGTCTTCTAACTTTGAGATTCTTTAATATAACTTTATCTTAACACAGATCTCTCTTTTTCACTTTTTAAATACTTCATTTTTTAAATATCTGGCGGAGGCTCAGTATTTTTTTAGTAACATTTATATGTCAATTTCTTTTATTATAGGAAGAAATACAGAAAGATATCACTCAGCTTTCTTTCCGGTATCAGTTAGCTATTGCCACCCAACAACCAGTGTCTCTGAACGACCATTATTTATTGTTATAGTTCACATGTCAGCGAGCCAGGTAAAAGCTGGATGATCCAGGCGGCCTGCGTTGGGCAGTTCTGCTCATCTGGGCTAGACTCATGTATTTGCAGGCTAGATAAGGGTTTTGCTCTGGGCTGGGCTTGGCAAGGGCAGCTCCTGACAGTATATAGTCAAGGACTGGGTGAAGTGATTGAAATGCTATCACGGTTTTCTCCCCTATGAACCATAAGGAAATGCAGGGTCAGCAAAATAAAGGCATATTAAATAGATAAGAAAGGGAAGCCCTCGTTGCTTCAGCTGACGCTTGCTGGAAAGCTCCCCAACCACCATGCACATCCCTCACAGACAATAGAGCTGAGCCAATAAAGGGATACCATGTTTGCCTGACCCCAAGACCTGTGGAGGCACTGACAGAGTATGCAATAAAGCCTCTCGGGGTCTGAAACTCAGACCAAGGGCAGCCCCGTTATCATGACAGATGTGATGGCCTTCCTCACTGGACCATCAATCCACACGGGGGACAAAGCAGCACCTCCAGCCCTGCATCAGAGAGACTAGTAGCAACTCAACTACAGCCCCAAAACAGACACAGAAAAATGACAAGAAACCCACGGGGGCCCAAGAGTCTATGGAAGCCAAAAACCATGAGGAAAAAGAAATAACATAATCAGAACAGACCTCTACTGAAATGAAACTGTCAGGAGAAGTGGGCAAGAACTTCAATAAACACAGAAGCAAGATGACATCAAGTCCTGTGTGATGTGCACCTGTGCACACCTCCCTCCCAACACACACACACCTTTCTGGAACTAAAAATATCATTTCAAAACTTAAAACATTTCAGTAGAAAGCTGAAAATGAAGGTGGTCACTGGTGAGACTTGAATTAGTGACCCAGAAGATTAAGTGAAAGAAATCTCTGACATAGTAGAAATAAATGTAATGGGTTGGAAACTATGAGGCAAAAATAGGAAATTTAGCTACTGAATCCTGGAGACCTAAGAAGCAGCTTCTAAAGTAGAAAAAGAGACAGATGGAAAAAACTACAATAATTATACAAATCAAGGAATCTCCCCAGCAGTTGACAGACCTGAATCTAGGTTTAAGTTGATTTCAAAGCAGAACTGAAAATTTCTAATAGGATTCCAGAACTTCATGCATAACGTATGAAAAAGAGAAAAGCATGTCCTGGCTCAGCACCCATAGCACAGTGGTTATGGCACCAGCTCGTAACACTGAGGCTGGTGGTTTGGAACCCGGCCTGGACCAGCTAAACAACAACAACAACTACAAAAAAAAAGAAAAAACGCCCATGGGCGTTGTGGTGGGCACCTGCAGTCCCAGCTACTTGGGAGGCTGAGGCAAGAGAATCACTTAAGCTCAAGAGTTTGAGGTTGCTGTGAGCTGTGACACCACAGCACGGTACCTAGGGCAACATAGTGAGACTCTGTTTCAAATCAAAAAAAGAAAGAAAGAAAGAAGCATGTCCTGAGTTGTCACTGCCAAAAAATTCCTACTTATTTTATTAAAAAGTAAAAATGGTATATGTGCAAGGTTAGAGAATCACTGGTCCATGGAACAGTGAAAAGAAAAGTAAAAATATCCCTTTGCTCTCTGCATTCCCTTCCCCTAGACTTTCTCTAAAAAGATAATCACTATAAACAGCAATTTCTCACAGCCCTCTGAAGTTTATGCCCTTACCAACATATGCATCTATGCAAATGTTTCTTTTTATTTATTTATATTAATAAGCCTGTGGTTGATCCACATTTACCACATAATATCACTTTCCTATCGATACGTGCCTAATTCTTTTTAATAGCCACATTGCAGGACATTCCATAGCATGAACTTGATGTGATTTGTCAGAGTCCACTGACTAATGGACTCTTTGGTTTGATTCTGTTATGAGGGAGATAAGGACCACCGACTCAAATTAGAATTTCAACAAGGAGTCTTTTATTAACCATGGGGCTGTCTCAGCAAAGTCTAAAGCAGACTAAGTGAGAGAGCATTGAGGGGTCTGAAGTTGGGGTTTCTCTAGTTTGAAAGTTGGCAAAGGGGCAAACAGGTGGGCTGAAAGTTAGCAATTAGAAGCAAAAACAAAGTTTGCAAAAGAAGCAAAAGTGAGCATGAGGTCACAATGACCCTTTTACAGAACAGAAACAAACCTTACAATTTAGCAGTTTAGTCCATAGGTAACATAAAGGGCAGTTAGATAACAATAAGATAACATAATGCAGATCTAGCAACTAATGGATAAATGAAACAATTTGTCACCGCACTTAGCTCACTAACTCTCATGATGATGGTTCTTGGCCCATCCGTTCCTAACTTGTCCTGTTCCCGTCCGATCCAGACCGATTTAACAGTAATGGTACTTGGCATCATTTCATTTACCTCTTTTTCCCCTTCCTCCTTCCCGGGGATAGGGGGTGGTGGTATGAGGCCGCTGGCATCCATCTTATGGGGGTGATGAGGCAGCTGGCACACATCTCAATTCAAGTTGTTTTTCTCTTACAAACAGTGCTACCATAAGCAAACACCTAAATAAATCCTGTAGATATTTTATAAGTGTTATCAACAAAGCAGTAAAATTGGTATGTCAAAGACATTTGCATTTTTATTGATTAAAAAGCCTTGAAAAATTCCCAGCACTTTGTAGGCACTCAAGAAATTATTTGTTAAATAACTGAAATGGTATATTGTGCCCCAGAAAGATTTATCACAAATGTTAAAGTCTTTTCAAATCACTGTAGTAGATTGGATGGTCACCCCCCCACCCCTAAAAGGTATCTCCATGTCAAGATCTCTAGAACCTGTGAACATGATCTTATTTGGAAAAAGGGTATTTTCAGATGTTGTGATGAAGGGATCATCCTGATTCGCCACATGGCCCCTAAATGCATAGACAAGTACATGTTCTTGTAATAGTTAGGCAGTGGGGAAATTTGACAAATTCTGAAGGAGAAAGCTGTGCAAAAGTGGAGATGGAGAACAGAGTGATGCAATCACAAGCCCAGAAATTCAAGGAGCCAGCAAAAGCTGGAAGCAGCAAGGAACAGATCCTGCCCTGGGAGCCCAGGGAGGGAGTGCAACCCTGTTGACACCTTGATTCTAGCAGTCTAGCTCTGTTGTTTTAAGACACAAGTTTATGGTACTTTGTTATGGCAACCTCAGGAAATTAACACAATCACTCTCATCAAATTGGAGCTTGTCAGTACAATAGAAAAGAGCCTTCAGAGTTTGGAGGTAAATTGATTATGACACAAAAAAAGGGTTGAATTATAGAGTCCTGTCCCAAGAGCAGCCTTCTTTAGCCCCCTCTCCAATACCTCCCTTATTATTGTCTCAAGTTCATACATTCTGTCTTGGCCATGTCTGAAACCGAGACCCAAACCAGTAAACAAGGGAAAACAAACACCAACTTAACAATTTTTCTTGGTTTTGGCACTGGCAGATGAAATACAAATCGATCCAATCCAACTTTGAAAAGAAAGTTTATAAATGCTTTTTTTTCTCCTTAAAAGCCCAGGTGGTGGCAGATGGAAACTCACACATCTAAATCTATCAAATCATAATTGATCCAGAGAGAGCCTTGCTGGAGAGAGGAGAACATTTCTCAGACAATCTTTGGCCTTTCCCCTGGTGCAGAATTATCATGCCATCTGAAAAAAGGCAGTAGAATCCTTTCATGGAAGTTGTGCAGCTAATTACCAACCAATTCCAACTTAGATTGCCCCAGAACCATGGAGTGGTCCCTCTGTATGCCCATGTCCTGAACCACTGCTCTCTCAGCAACCAATTTTGACTTAATGAAATGAATCCTATTTTATGCTTAAATAGTGCTTACAGTTTAAATAGCACTCCCAAGTAGAGAATCTCAATTGTTTTATAGTTTCACAATGAAACTATAGAGAGAAAAAGGGGCAGGCGTTCTTATACACATTTTCTAGAAGAAGAAAAAACAAATTTTAAAGGAGCTCTATGATTTTTCCCAAGCCCCAGACGCCATAATGCCTTCTGAGAATCGACCCATTTGAGGCAGACATAATAAAAAATAAGTCTGTTTATTTTCATATGATCTGGCTCGGCGCCTGTGGCTCAATCGGCTAAGGCGCCAGCCACGTACACCTAAGGTGGCGGGTTCGAATCCCCAGCCTGGGCCCGCCAAACAACAATGATGGCTGCAACCAAAAAATGGCCAGGCATTGTGGCGGGCGCCTG
>CAUYQV010058436.1:0-57530 GCA_963574575.1 Galagoides demidoff
AGCTTCTCAAACCCATGGACTCAGCACAGTCCTCAAGGGCCAGTATAAGTTCCCCTTGTCAACTCCATGAGTCCTTCCCAGTTTGGAGGGCAATGTGGACTCTGCAGTCCAGAGGTGTGGACTGGTACAATGGATTGTTAAGAAAGAAAGAAAGAAAGAAAGAAAGAACTGGCCTCAGTCTCTGAATCCTCAGTGCCTGTTCATGCCTCTATGCTTTCACCTGGGCTTGTCCTGCTGCCCTTCCTCCTTCCTTCCACTAGGCAATCCAACTCTTCTTTAAACCTCAGCTCAGGTGTCCTCCTGCCCAGAGAGCTTCTCCGGAGCCCCTCACCAGCCACTCTGCACTTACCTCTACCACAGCCCTTGACATATGTACAACACCATAAACACCTCTGTCCAGAATTGCCCTAACCCCCCACTCCCTCAGATCACCAGGGCTCCTCCCCTCAGGGTAGGGCCTGTCTCTCATTGGACTCGAGCCCTGTACTTTGAAGTGACCCCTCACTCAAGCACCCTAGACTATGTGCAAGCAGAAGAGTTCATTTGTTTTCTATACAAAACCAATTGACGCTTATTATAGAAAATCCAGTAACAGAATTGCTCTAAATAACCCCCTCCCAACTTCAGGAAGAAATTGTCCAGAAGAAATTGTGATTACTTTGGTGACCTTGGTTAATGTCTGCAGATGAGATGGCCAAGTTCCCCAAATGGATGGCCAGCCACCTACTTCCTTCAGGGCAAGAGTAGTTTGCTCAGGCCCATCTCCCTTTCACAGATCAGGAAGGGAGGAAATCTCCCAACTCCTGGAGGCAAGTTACCACCATTGGTAGTGGCCCTGCCTATCTGGAACTTGAAGGCTTGTGATGGAAGCTGGGCCCAGCACAGCACCTACATGGCCACACACGGCCTTAGCAGTAACCAGGAGCAAGGCAGGGTCGCAGCCTGAGTACTGGACTGGCTGCTCGGGGCTCCTAGGTCTCTCCCCCTCTTCCCCAGGCCCTTCTCCCCTCCAGATCCTTTCTTTCCCCAGAACCCACTCATTTATCACCTTTGGATGAGCTCTGCCAGGCAGGCCATGTCAGGAAATTTCTTGGCGTTCATTTTAATAAAACTTAATTATTAAGACAGCCTCACAAGTCATAATGCATTTAGAGGCTCATTTTTCACATCTCTGTCAGAGGCCTCCTGGCAGACAGGTGGGAGCTGTGGAGGCCAGGGACAGCGAGTGTCAGAGCCCTTTCTGGTATTCACAGGACCCGGTGTGGGGAAGCCCCGGGAATCCTCTTCTGCCAGCCCACCCCACTCTGCCTCCTGCTTTCAGGGTAAGGTAGGAAGGGCACCAAACACAGAGTCAGGAGGCCTGGGGCTCACTCTCCATTCTGCTGCAGACTGCCACTCAGACCTTGAAGAAGGGACAGGCCCTCTCTGGGCCTTAGCTTCCTCATCTACAAAATGGGAACAGTTTCAGCCCAAACCAAACAGAGCACTACTGTGAGAGTCAGAAGAAAGATCTCAGGGTGAGAGGCCTCCCCACCAGGCTGTCAGGGGTAGCACTGCGAGTAGCTGCATGCCATGGTGGATCTGCATGGGCCCACAGGTCTGCTCCACTCAGTAAGAGGTGAGGAGATTGGGGGGTCCCCAATAATCACAATACTAGCTGACATTTGTTGAGTGTTTTTCATAACCCAGGCCCTATGCTGAGGGCTTTATACATGCATGCACTAGCTGGCTAAATCTCACAGCCACTCTACCTGTTACTTGTATAAAGATAGGTATGAGTATCTTAGTCCTATTGTACAGATGAGGAAACTGAGGAACAAGAAGGGGAAAACAATGTGTCCAAAGTCATAGATGTGTGTGTCCATGTGGGAGCTAGGGTTTGAACTCTGGCTGACTCTAGGGTCTTAATAATAAAGTTGTTACCCCAGGAGAAATCGTGGAGGGGCCAGAAATTTTTTTTAATTTTTTTTTTTTTTGGTAGAGGCAGAGTCTCACTTTATCGCCCTTGGTAGAGTGCTGTGGCGTCACACAGCTCACAGCAACCCCCAACTCCTGGGTTTAAGCAATTCTCTTGCCTCAGCCTCCCGAGTAGCTGGTACTATAGGCACCCGCCCCAACACCTGGCTGTTTTTTGGTTGCAGTTCAGACAGGGCCAAGTTTGAACCCTCCACCCTCAGTATATGAGTTTGGCACCCTACTCACTGAGCCACAGGCACCACCCCAGGGCCAGAAATTTTTATAATCAAGGTGACCTCACTCTCAAGTCAAGAACATGTGGGCTATGAGTGACACTTGCTCTTGTGATGTGAGGTACCTGTGGTCTTATAAGGGGATGGATTTTACTCTGACCCCTTCACCCACCACACAAATCCCATTATGGCAACATGATCTGCCCTTGCACATCGGGGATGAGCCAGCAGACAGGGTGGGGTTGGCTGACACAGGGATAGGATATGGCATTTTAATTTTGAAAATAATGTGTGTTGGGGCTCAGGATACACCACCCCAAAATATGACTGTAGGAGACCAGAATATGCCATGAAAAATATACTTCTCTGGCATATTTCAAGCTGGTTATTCTGAGAAACTGCAGACACAGGAGTAGCTCTAAAAAGCTGTCCTTTTGTAAAAGAAATTTACATCTGTAAAGGAAATCAACATTCGTAAGGCTGTCTGTATCAAGAAGAGGGCTGCTTAGAGACAACTTTCATTACTTGCATAACAAGACAATCTTTAGTCATCACACATTTCCCCCATCAGCCCCCAGAGCTGTGTCAACCCTTTGCCCCTACTCCTGAAGCCCCACGTCTCTATTCCTCTGTAACTCAGAATGCTGCAGGCTTCAATCATCTAGCCTTCTTTGGGTCTCAGGTTTTGTAGGATAGGCACAATTAAGAATATTTTTTCTCCTGCTAATCTGTCTTATGTCAATTTAGTTTATAGCTCAGCCAAAGAACCTAGAAGGGTGGGGGAAGCCCTTGTTTTCTCCCCACAAGAGCACTGGTGCAGGAGAAAAGTCAGTTTCCACTTACTGAGCATCTAGGAAGCACCAGGGACCATCCTATATACTGTATATACATAATTTCTGATTCTCTCAGACTCCTTTGGTATTTTGGATCACCTCAAAGCCTTTTGAGTTTTGCTGCTCTGCTTCCGTCTGTGACATACTCATCTCCACACATGTACTCCAGCTTCACACTGACCACCTACTGTGCTCCAGCCTCCAGCCTAAGTGCTGTTGGGACACATTATCACAAGCCAGGCTGCTCACTTCTGTCCAGAGAGGACGTCTGTGCTTGATGGAGACCCCCAACTCCTGCCGCAGACTCATAGGGAGCTGTCTCCCACACAGCTGTCCAGAAACAAGCAAGCAGCTTTTCTTAGGTCTTTCTAACTTAAGGGTTCTGGCTGCTGGTAAGACAAGAAAACAGAGGAGATAAAAATAACAAAACAAAAGAAGAAAGTCACCAAGTTACAAGAAGCCTCAAAATATCTTTCTGTTCTGTATACTTCTAACACAACTGAGAAGAAGGCCCTTTGGTGGCTTCTCATCTGCAGGGCTGTGGGGCCCTTAAAAAAATGCTATGGGGGTCCTGATTAATTAGCCCACCTCCATTTCCCCCTCTCTCTTCCTTACCAATTTACTTGCTAATAAACCCAATTATGTTCAGGAACCCATCCCGGAAGGAATCTGACCCTAGTCTCAGCTCAGGGCTAAATCCTGAATGATCCAATATTCCCCCTTGTCAGTGATAGGTTAAGGAGTGGCAAATGATCCATGCTTTCTGGAGGATGAGGGGTGAAATGATTATTGGGATAATTTTGAATAAACTTGTTTCAAATGTGCATTCCTAAATTTTTATTTATTTGTTATTTTGTTTTCTTTAGGTATGTATTAGGAGACATGGTCTTTCTCTGTCTCCCACGTTGGAATATAGGGGCATGATCATAGCTCCCTGCAGCCTCAAACTCCTGGGTGGTCTTCAGCCTCAGCCCCAAAGTAGCTGGAGCTGTAGGTATAAGCCATCAGGCCTGGTTTGTTCCAAATTTTTAGATGCTCACTTCTTTCATTAATTACAATAACAGATGATAGAATTTCAATGTCGAGCGGCCCTCTCAATTCCAGCAGGAACACACAGATTCTGTTTCTCCACATTGTGACTTAACCATCTTAGTATCATACAGTAGATGGTAGATTTGTCTACTGTTCCAATCTGGGTTTCTCCCCACCGCCCCCACTCTTCATGGCTAATTAGTTAAAAGCATACTGTTGGCAAACACAATATGAATAGGAAAAAAAATATTGCTTAGCTTTATAAAACAGTCATGTTATAATTTGTCTTGAATTTTGACCTTTCAGTAATGGCTTATATCAAAGCTATAGTCTTGGGATAGCAGGATGACACACATAAACGGTTGCTAGCCTGAGATTTTAAATGTAAGACACATTTTGGCATACAAAAGAACCTATTTCTGCTGACTTCTGCTTTGGGGATACATTCTCAAAGAAAAGCATTGTTATCCCACAAGCTAACACATCACTCTGCACTATGTAGTGAAGGGTCTTAAATTCCTCATATTTGGGAAAAATAAAAACATACCACATCCTAGCAGGAATACTCCACATAAATTACGAAGCATAAAGACAATTTTGAAACGTAAAATATTTTATTATAAATGTCCTTCCCTACAACACAGAGAATGAACCTTAATATAAACTGCAGACTTCAGTGACAATGATGTGCTAATGTAGGTTGACAGATTGTAACCAATGCACTTCTGTAGTGTGGAGTGCTGATAGTGGGGGAGGCTGGGCCTATGTGGGCACAGAGGATCTGCCAGAATTGGCTACACTTCCTACTCAAGCGTGCTGTGAGCCTAAAACTTAAATAAACAACCTTCTCCTGGGCTCAGACATAAAGACATTTTCCATATGTTACCTGGACCTGTAGAGTCACTCTGGGCTTTATCGTCAGAAAGTAAATATTTCCTTTTAAAAGCCTAAGATATAATTGCCTTTTAACCAATGTACATTTCATGGTTGGCTCTTAGCTATTCACTGGTATTTGATAGCGTGGTTTGGAGTCATTAGTGGCTGCTGGTCACTGCTCATCCACTGAACACACATTTGGGAGTGCTGCCCTCTACAGGCCACTGGAAAAATAGCGATGAATCCAACACAGTCCTGTCCTCAGAGTTCACATCTTCATAGATTTGGAAATTCCTATTTGCAATACAGTATGAGAAAAATGCCAATGGAAAAGCATCCAGGAGAATGGAAACAAGTTCAATTATGGTGCGGAGGTTTCAGGGATGACATCAGGAAGGAAGGGCTTTTCAAGTGCCTCTAGGATCTTAGTGCCTCCTGAGAGGTCAAATCCAGAATGTCCACATCCATTAGTGTAGGGAATGTGTCAGGGAAGCTGTGATCCAAAGATAGAAGGGCGGGGTGAGTGGGGGCACTGGGGGCTTTATCCATATAGATGTTACTGTAGTTATGTTTATTTGATACATTTTACAAGTTTCTTGCTTAGTTACTACATAATTGTCATAACATTTAATGGCCTGATGGTCAGAAAGATACCACAGACACAGGCAAAGGATATGACTTCCTTTAATTTGCCTCATTTAATAGACTAAGACACTCAGGGACACTTGTGACTGGAGGACAAGCTTCCCTGACCTTCCAGTAGAGGGTATCTGCTGTTAATGACAGTCTTCCTGGGAGGAGAAGGTCCTCAGACTTGTGGGACCCACCCTCTGCCGTTCTCACAGGGTGTCTTACTTTCTGGCTGGCTGTTCTGGCTAGCCCTGGAGACTCCAAACTCAGTGCATGCCTGACCATTTACAGTGCAATTCCAAGGTCAATTCCCCATGGTCGGTTTCCCAAAGAAACCATCTCCTTACCAAGCCCACTCTTCCACTGTAAGAACAATTGCCTGTGTATCTAAATTTCTATGTGAGAATTTTGACATCTTGGTTCATTTTAAATAGGACACACTTCTGAGCTGTAAAGGAGAAAAGAAAAGGCTTCTTGCAAAGTGTTAGCTCTCAAGATTACTGTTCGGTAAAATGTTCAAGTTGCTTAGGGTGAATGAAAATGACACAGACAGCTGAACACTTCCTACAAATGGAACACCAATATATATCGAAAGTTTCATGCATGACTTTCAATGCGGTTAATGAAAAGGAAAGGAAAACAAAAGGTTAGCAGTATTTCCAGGGCATTTGCTCCCAAACATTTCAATCCTGTTTTCTTTGGAAATTACAAGTAACCTATCAAGGAGGCATTAAGGCAGAAGAACTCACAAATGCACAATGATGTCAGACAGAAGGAAGCCTTCACGAGGACCCATCTTTGGTTGCTAGGAGAACTGGGGATTTGGGGGGCAGGGACATTTTGAAAAAATGACCAACTGATGGCACTGAGCAGGCAATGACTTATCTTTCCCTACGTGATTATACACTGCTTGTCTGAGTTAATAAAATAAAAATAATAAGAATTATTATTAAGGGTTCTGGGAGGAAAAGGAGTGAATTTCTGGCCTGGGTAGGGATGGAAAGAAAGGACTGGAAGCAATTGGATAAGACCCCTGCCCCAAGATCCCTCTCAGCTTCTGCAGAGAAACTGGAAAAGCTCCATTTGATCAATTCCTTTGAGTCATGAAAATGTCTCCATTTGTAAGAATATATTACAATGCAAACATAACTCAGCATACTCCAACCCCCAAATAATCAGCTTCTTTTGCAACCCCCAAATAATCAATTTCTTTTGTTCTTAGTACAATTTCATACCTGGTTGTTTTGCCCACTCAGGGGATCTGGAATTTTGGTTGTGATCCATTGCAAGGAACTTTAATGACTATGGGACATTTATCACCCAGGAGAGCACTTACTTGTGCTTTGTTTAATATTCAACTCCCCAACCTTATGAATCTATTAAATAATATTCCTCTTAACAGTCAAACACTATTTGCATACTTGATAAATCAAAACATATTAAAAATTGAACAGATTGAAATTTCTCAGACTTATAAGTGTCAGTTACAATTTTTTAATATTCATACTTATTTTTACTACCTATTTATTTTTTAATTTCATAATATTATGGGGGTGCAACTGTTTTGGCTTCTGTATAGTTTGGGTCATACTTATAAGCATGACCTTCATGTAGATCGTGTGCACTACACCCATTGGGTGAGAATTTACCCATTCCTTCCTTTCTGCTCCCACCTGCTTGATTTCCAAAGAGTTTTACTCCCATGTGTGTACATGAGTATTGATCAGTCAGTTCTAATTTACTCATGGGTATATGTGGTGTTGTTTTCCCATTCTTGGGATTCTTCACTTAGGAGAGTGGTCTTCAGTTCCACCCAGGTTGTTACAAAAGGTATTAATTCACCTTTCTCCTGGTGTACATATGCCATGTTTTATTAAGCCATTCGTGTATTAATGGGCACTTGGGTTGAGTCTACATCTTTGGAACTGCCAAATGTGCCACAATAAACCTTTGAGTGCAGGTGACTTCTTGATAAAATGACTTTTTTTTCCTTAGTAAAAACGAAATTCCTTTTGGTAAATACCCAATAGTGGGATTGCTGGGTCAAATGGTAGGTTTACTTTTAGTTCTTTGAGGTATCTCCATACAACTTTATACTGAGTTTGTACTAGTTTGCAGTTCCCCCAGTAGTGTGTATGAGTTCCTTTCTCTCCACATCCACACCAGCATCTGCTGTTGTGGGACTTTTTGATAAACGCCGTTCTCACTGCAGTTAAGTGATGTCTCATTGCGGTTTTGATTTGCATTTCCCTAATGATTAGAGACGCTGAGCATTTTTTCATGTTTATTGGCCATTAGTCAATCTTCTTTTGAAAAGCTTCTATTCATATCTTTTGCTCACTTTTTACGGGGCTATTTGATTTTTTTCTTGCTGATTTGCTTGAGTTCTTTATAGATCCTGGTTATTGGCTCTTTATTTGATTTATAATATGCAGTCATTTTCTCTCTTTCTGTAGGTTGTCTATTTGTTCTATTGATTGTTTCCTGGGCTGTGCAGAAGCTTTTTAATTTAATTGAGTCCATTTATTAATTTTTGTTGTTGCTGTGATTGCCTTTGGGGTTTTCTTCATAAATTCTTTGCCGAGGCTGATATCTATAAGGGCTTTTCCAACGTTTTCTTCTAGAATTCTTATAGTTGCATGATTTTGGTTTAAGTCTGTTATCCATCTTGAATTAATTTTTGTGAGTGGTGAGAGGTGAGAATCCTGTTTCAAATCTTCTGCATGTGACTTCTGCATAGGTTCAATTTTCCCTATTGACTAAGGATTTTTTTCCCCATGGTATGTTATAGTCTGGTTTGTTAAAGATCAGATGACAATAGGATGGTTTTATACCTGAGTTCGTTGTTCTGATCCATTGATCTATGTCCCTGTTCTTGTGCCAATACCACGCTGGTTTGGTTACTATAGCCTTGCAGTATAGCTTGAATTCTGATAAAGTGATGCCTCCCAATTTGTTCTTTTTAAGATTATTTAACCACATCCTCTACTGCTTTTAATTAAAAGTATGAGTTTAATGTGTCAGACACTCTTAAATGTTTCAAACACCTAAAAATTCAGCCAAAATGCACTCAAAACATCACAATGACCCCGAAATATATCCTTATCCTTACACTGTTTGGGAAAGTAGAAAGATCATGGATATATATATATTTGAATATTTTTATACTTATTTTCTCAGAGTTGCTTTCTTAGGATCAAGACAATGATTTCCTAGAATTAGGATGTAAAATGATCTAGTTTCCCCTAGAAATGTAGATTTCTTCCAGAACTAAAAGAAAAATAATATTATCTTGGGCCAGCATGTGAAGGAGTTTTGATTCTTATTTGGAACTAATAAACATTTAATCTATACTTAAGATTAAATGTGGCCTGATGGAGAATGTAAAAGTCCATGCCCTTCCCACGGACAACTTCTTTTCTGCAACTACAGAGTTTCTCTAAATTGGGTTTTACTTCCTATGAGATCAGGGACTTAAACTCTGCAGTTATCTGTCCTTCTGAGGACATTTGGCCAATTTTCGTGCCACATTATTGGGTCTTTCTTGATGTGTTCCCGTGCATGACTACTAATTCCTATTTTTCCCAAGACCATTAGATGTAGTCAAAATTTTCTCTTTATGTCTTATAAGGATAGAGGAAATCATCTGTCTATGCTTAATAAACCAACATAGATTTAATAGAAGAAAAACTATCACCCACATATAATGCAAGTCTTCTATTAAAAATAATATAAAAGAAACCCCAATTACGTTCACCATTCTATCAACTTCTCTTGTTGGACTTCATTAGGAACTTATGGCCCTTCACAGATTCCATGTGTTCTAATTGATTACAGTTATCAATCTTCCCGATAATCAAATTATCAGAGCTTGACCAGAGAAAGCCTTTTTAACACCTCATTTTTGTCCTTCCAGAACTGCCCTGTGTTCTAGAAAGCATCCACAAAAGGAACTTCCAGGCCTGATCTGATTTCACCCTACCTAAGACTATTCCCCTAGAAAGCCCCTATTTCCTTTAGTGGAGAAAGTGTTAGAGACAAAAATCCAGGCATTAGGAGGCACAGGAGAATCGGTGGTGGACGTCAGTGCCATCGCTGCTGCTGCTGCTGCATCCACTTTTGGTGGCAAAGATGGGAAAATATTTAAGTTGAGGAGTTCACGTTAGCGTTTCCAATTTAACTTTAGCATTGCTCAATCGTATTACCTAATGGTGAAACTTCAGATGCATTTTCTCAATGACATACTCAGTATTGTAACACCTCATCCAAGCTATAAATTATGCCTTATTATTCTTTTGTTCTATATTTATAAAAAAAAATACTTGGCATTTCTCATTCATCTTCATTCAACTGACTGAAGAGTGTGGAAGAGAGATGTAAACTCTTTACTAAAGTCTTTTTAGTAAAGAGTTTACATCTAACTGTATCTAACGAGGTTTATTTATTGAGGATTTATTATCATGACAGAAAAAAAGGTTAAGAATAACGTTCCATAGCTGGGTGCAGTGGCTCATGTCTGTAATCCTAGCACTCTGGAGGGGCAAGGAGGGTCGATTGCCTGAGATCACAGGTTCCGGGCCAGCCTGAGCAAGAGCAAGAACTCATCTCTAAAAGTAGCCAGGTGTTGTGGAGGGTTCCTATAGTCCCAGCTACTTGGGAAGCTAAGACAAGAGAATCACTTGAACCCAAGAGTTTGAGACTGCTGTTAGCTGTGATGCCATGGTGGTCTACCAAGGGTGACAAGTGAGACTCTATCTCAAATGAAGGAAAGAAAAGGAGAGGGGAAGGGAGGGGAAGAGAAGAGAGGAGAGGAGAGGAGCTCCTATAATGATAGAGATTTATCACCTATTTTGGAATAACAGGAAGGACCTTGTCCATGGTGGTTTCTTTCCTGAGTGGTTCACACCATCCTATCAGAACTCAAATTGCCAGTTCTTGCTTCTGAGCCCTTTTTCTAAGTCTTATTCTTTGTTTATGTACATAGTAAAGTGAATTCTTTGCATTCCCAGCCCTTATCAACTGGTAAAGCATTTTACTTCTCTCTGATATGACTAACAGAATGTTGGCTATAGCTATAGGATGTTTTGTGATCTGTGTCCTACCAACCTGCTATGTTAGCGTTTCCTCTAGTGGTGGTGTATTAGACCAACTGAGAATGTAGGAAGGAGATCGTGCTACTTTTAAAACAGTTGTTAACAAGAAAAAAACATCCTTTCTGATTGGAATCCACTTTGCAAAAAGATTCACATTTAGGCAGCATTTAACACTTCCATTAATCTTCCCCCAAACTGTCCCGTCTTACTGTCAAGTTCATGTGTTTCCCTCAGGGTGCAAAGGAGGGTAGAATGTTAGCCAATGATTAGTCAATATTTATTAATAAGAATAACAATACAATTACATCGATAACCTTTTTTTTTATTCTTGAGTGTATTCTAGGCACAGTCTGTGGCTTTTTACAGTTATTATGCCATAAATCCTGTCAACAGCCCCATAAAATTGGCACAATTATTTGTTTGATTTTACCTTTGGGGATCAAGTAACTAAAGTGATTTTTCAAGGTCTCACAGATGAGTGGCAGAACCCAGAACCCTGTAAATCTGAACTTGGCATTTTGAGGAACTTTCACCCCTCCTCCCAAATCCCTAGCTCTCAGACATTCCAATGTTCTTTGTCTTTGTTGGGGCATTGATACATTGATACTTTAGTCTCCAGAGTCCAGATTTTATCTAGTACACTAGGGGAGTCAAGCAATGTCCCAGGCTAACTGTTGGGGTGGGAGGGGAAGTGTTGTTTATTAGCTCCAAAATTATAATAACTTTCAAAGCCTTTTCCCACCAATTCAATCACCTACTGATACATGTCTGGCAACATTCAAGTCACAACCTTGAGATCCTCATCAGAAGAAGCATTTTGCTACAATGGTCCCAACACCCTTTGCTCTGAGGAGTTTGATCTGGTCTTTCAGTATTTCAAAGAGGGCATGCCTAGAGTCCATGTGCCTCCTGACCCACTTCAGCCTAAATTCTTTCTTTTTATTGCTTATTTATTTTTATTTTTGACATGGCCCACTTCATAAAAGCCTATCTAAATTCTAAATTTAACATACCAGATGGGAGACAGCCTTTCTTCTCTGTCATCTACTCTAGGCTTGTTTCTAAGGACAAGTGGGGTCAGAAGTAGGTCTTTAAAAAACAGAGAGCTGGACAGTGTGGGCAGTGTGCGTGCTGCTGGGTACATGTTTCTTTGGGGTCCACTGACTCTGCTTCTTACCCTTGAAGTCACAGGTAACTGCAGGATGAGAGGAACCTAGATTTAGTGGGAACAACCTAGGGGGACCCAGGGCTATAGACCTTTGGACTAACAGGCCGTAAGCTAGAATTCCCAGGAGGAAATGCAATTCTCACACTGTCTTTTGACCATCCCTGCCCTGACCATTGCACAGATCTGAGCACAGCAAGCTTCTGAATCCATTGAAGTGGCCTGGGCCAGCCGTTCCAGTCTGAGACCACCTCTCCTGTCTGCCATAGGCCCTCTTGCTTCTCTACCTTCGGAGACACTTTAAGTTCACAAGCAAGAGGAGAGTACAAAGCACTGCATAACGTGGGCAAGTGCCTGTCAGTGACAATCTGTGTGGGGCTGCAATGTTCCAGAGCGTGGATGGCTGGGATGACTGTGCTATCAGTCAGACTCGGGCTAATTAAATCCCTGCTCCTCCTCTTTCTAACTGCATCCTTCAGGTCAGTCACTGCCTGTCTCTGAGCATCACCTTCTTACTATAAAAGGGTTATGAGGAATATCTCCATGGGATAAGAACTCAGCTCTGCTAAATTCCCAAATAGGCACAGGTGTCCATTCATTGGTCCATTCTGCAACTGGTTTTCGAGAGCACACGTTGCTGAGGGGACGACATGGTCCAAGCCTATAGCCACCTCACAGTCATGGATTTCTCAGTCTGCTGGCATGAAAGATGATGAGAATATGTCACAGTGAATGTAACATTGTGACTGGGGAATGCCACAAAGGAGAGGTGGCAGGAGGGGCGGCTGAGCTGTGATCAAAGGAGGAGTCACACCTTGTCACTTACCTGCCATGAGAAACAGGAAGTTCTCAGACAAGTTCTCTGGCCTTTCAATGAGACTTAGCCTGAAAGAGGCATCAGAGGAGAATTCACGTCAAGCCACCTGCCAGCATATGGGCAATACTCTGCCATCGCTCCACTGGCCCCAGTCATTTGGACCAGCCCTGACACCAATGACATGGACGGATCAGCTCATCTGAGTCTCTCCTGCGACACCCTCCCCCCCTCAAGGCCCATCCCCACAGTCCTGCAATCTCTTGGAAGTGAACTCATGACGAGCATTCTGCCTCGAATCCCAGGGGTTGTGGCAGCCAAGATGAGTCACCTCACAAATATAGTGCACTTCCCCTGGGGAGCGTCGGTGGGCGGAAGCACTTGTGGAATTCTCTCTGCTGTAATAGACCATTTAGAGCCTCTTAGAGACTGAAAACCAGCTAATCAGGTGTGTGGTCCCTCCCGGAGCCTGGGCTGCACCTCACAGCCAGAACACCCTCTGTCACATGCTGGCGAGGCTGGCAAGGCCCTAGAGGTCGGCTGGGTCTCCCTCTCTTTCCTTCTTCCCCCTCTTTTGTCTCTTCCTCCTTCATTCCATTTCTCTGTTCTGTTTCTGTCCTCCCATTTCTCTCTTCCTCTTTCTCTTCTCTCGATGCTTCTTCTCCTCCACCCCTCCCCATCCCCTCTCTGTCCTCCTTCTCCTCCCTTCCCCAGTCTCTCCCGGCAGGCCGCTCTCTCTAACCTCTTCCTCTCACACCCTCTCTCTGCATCCCATTCCTTCCTCCTTCCTCTCTCTGGCTCTAGCTCACTTTCTTGCTTCCTCCACATCTTTTTCCACTCTCCACCCTCCCCTCTTCTGCAGTCACACCCAGTGCCCTGCATGACTCGGGCCTGGGCCTCTGGCCTGAAAGGGAACCCCACCTGCCCTCTAGCCTGAGCCTTTGCTCCTTCCCTCACCACACTTTGTCTCTCTCTATCCCAGACTCAAGCTCACAGAATCCAGCTCTGGGTCTAGAGCATGGACAGGGAGGGTGGCAAGTGGCCCAGAGCTAAGCCCTTGTGTCAACAGCATCCCCACGCCCACACAGCCCCCCTGCAGGGTTACGAAGATTTGTGCAGATATTCTGGGACCCACCTCCAGGAATCTGCAGAGCTGGGGCAGCTCTGAGCTTCCATAGGCCCCGCCCTCCGCCTCTCAGGGGCTGAGCTGCTGTTCCTTTCCCAGAGGGGCTGGGGACAGGGGGCTGCTGGGAAGCAGTCTCAGAGGAAGGCAAACGATATCTAGGCAGGCTCTGGGCCCAGCGAAGGAACAAAGAAAGCAAAGCGCCCAAAGAGAGAGCAACTCAGCCTGGTCCCAGGACCCAGGGCATTGGCCCCAGCCCCAGGACCAGCTCACAGCTGTGCTTAATTCAATTGAAAGTGGACTGGAAAATGTTAACTCTTGCTTTTCATCTAGACTCAGCACTATCTAGTCTAGGAGACCTTTCCTGGATGGAGGGATGAACCTCGGTTTGGAATATGTCAGACCCTGGACCAGACATCTTCCCATGTGTTTTCTCATTTGATCCTTTTAAGGTGGATACAGATGAGGATGCTGCATTTCAGAGAGGTTAATTGAGTTCACCAAGGTCACACAGCTAGAAACAGTAGGGTCCTGGCAACAGGTGGTTTGTAGTCCCAACACACCAGAGGTGGGGGCAGTGTCATTGCTATAAAGAAGGTTTGTGACTCAGCAGACGCCAGGCTCCTGCCAGTATCATTGTTAGCTGGCCCAGGATTCTGGGGTTGTCAGAGCCATGAACTCCTACTGAGCTACCTGTCAGAATCTGCTCCCCATCTTTCTGGCAGCAGCAGACACCACCCCTGGGGAGGAATTTCAGACCAGGGCTTCTGCCTTGTACCCCCAGGTACAGGGATGAACACATGGACCCAAGTGTGGCCCGTCACATTCTCTTTCCTAAGACTGTGATTTTGAACAGAAGAACCAAGAACAAAAAGTGGTGGCAACTGATTCATCCTCAAGAAGCCCAAGTCATGAATTCCTGTTGCCAAGACTTCTGGGATTTCCCTGGTTCCTGGCAGTTTCCGGATTTGGCTGTTAAGCATCTTCTAAGTGTGTGAGCCTTCATACCTTTCTCACAATTTCTGCCTTTTGCTCAAGTTGGCCAGAGCCAGTTTCTGTTGCTTACAGACAAAAATAACCCTAACTGAGGGTCTGCAGGCAAGAGAGGGCCATGGCCTGGCCCCTGCCTGCCCAGCTGCCTTACTCTCCTGTCCCACCTGTGTCTGCCACCAAGAGCTGTCTTGCTACACCCTGAGTGTGCCACGTCGGTTCCAGCCTGCACACTTGTTTTTAAGATCCTACCATAATTTCTTTAATCCTTTACTAATGAACATTTCTAAGTTGATATATAATTCGTGTGTTAGTCACAGCTCTCTAGAGAAACAGAACCAACACCGGATAAGCCGATAGAGAGAGAAACACACAGGAGATACAGAGGGGGAGAGAGAGCAATTTATTTTAAAGAATTGACTCTCATAACTGTGGGAACTGGCAAATCCAAAATCTGTAGGGGAGGTTGGCAAACCTCCAGGGAAACGTTGACCTTGCAGTTCAGGTTCCAAGACAGTCTGGATGTCAAATCACCTCCTCCTCCCAGGCCCTGAGCATTTTTCTCTGAAGGCCTTCAGCCGACTCAATAAAGTTCACCTGTACTTTGGAGGGTAGTCTGCTTTCCTCAAAGACTTCTGCTTGCAATGTTAATCTCATCCAAAAATATTACCTTCATAGCAACACCTAGACTGGTATTTGACCAAACAACTGGGTACCATGGCCCAGCCAAGTTGACACACAGATTTAACCATCATCATTCATACACTCTAAGACAAGATCAGCTGTTTTAAAGTGTATAATTCCGTGTTTTATGACATGGTCACACAGTTGTGCAACCATCACCACTCTCTAATCACAGAACAGTACGTCACCCCAGAAAGAAACCATGGAGCTTCAGCTTCTCACTCCTCTCTCCCGAGCTCCTGAGCTCCTGGCTCCCTCTGAATACACGGATGTGTCTGCTGCACCTGATCACTTACCCTCATCTTCCTCTCCCTTTGCCTGCCTGCTAAACTTCTACTCATTTCTAAAAATCCAGCCCTTCTGAAATACTATCCTTGACCCTCACCTCCCTGAGACACCCCATTCCACCTCAAAGTGAGTTAATCATTTTGTTGCCATCACCAATATAAGCTGACCATGCTCCCTGGTGAAGCCTTCAGCAAAAGATATTATAATTGCCTATTAACTTGCTTCTCTTTCTCACCAGACCTTTTGGTTCTTAAACTGTGGCCAGGGATTTCATTTGTGTATATATGTGATTCTGGGGAGAGAGCTCACAGATTTCATCAGATTTTCAAAAGAATCCCAGAGAGAGCAACAGCCATGACATTAGGCTGAGGTTCTGAAAGTGTAGAGACAGGAGGTCGGCACAGTGGCTCGTGCCTGTAATCCTCTGGGAGGCTGAGGCCAGTGGATTGCTTGAGCTTGTGAGTTCTAGATCAAGCCTGAGCAAGAGTGAGACTCCCATCTCTTCTTGGGAGACTCAGGAGAATAAGGAAGCTGGGGAAGGCAAGAAGGGGCCCCTTAGGGGTGATTGAGCAGCCTGGGCGTCTACAGACAGCACTTGGTGGCAGACACAGATGGGACAGGAGAGTAAGGCAGCTGGGGAAGGCAGGAAGGAGCCATTGCCTACAAACTATGAACTAGGGTTATTTTTGACTGTAAATAATAGAAACTGACTCTGGCCAACTTGAGCAAAAGGAATAAATTGTGAGAAAGGTATAGGGGCTCATAAAAAAGTGGGAAAACTAGTCAGGCATTGTGGTGAGTGCTTGTAGTCCTAGCTCCTGGAGAGGCTGAGGCAGTAGGATTGCTTGAACCAGGAGATTGAGGATGCTGTGAGCTATGACACCATGGCACTCGACCCAGGGTGACAGAGTGAGACCCTGTCTCAGAAAAAGGGGGGAGGGTAGAGACAGGCGTTAGTGGTTCCCCTGTGTCCTCAAGCCTGGTGCAGACTAAGAAGTTTGCTGAATGATGGGCCATGAACGGGGAGCATTTAGTAGAAGGTTCCTTCCTTCAGCGTTTTCCATCATCACTCTCTGTGAAGCAGTTGAAAAGCAAAACAAAATAACTTATGGTTAAGCATCAGAGGAGGAGGATAGACACAAAATACACATTCATTCATTCACCCATCCATTCATTCTTTCATTCCTCCATCCATTCCTTCCCTCCCTTAGCCATAACAGTTTGGATTTGACACCTTCAAGGTACCCAGTCTGGTGCTCAGTGTTCAGAGCTCCGAAAATCAGCAGTCACTGTGTGTGTCACTGGACTCTGAATGTATTGGGAAGCCACGTGGTGAATCAGGAAAGGCTTTGGGGGAGAAATGCAGCAGGACATGAGAGAAGCCAGGAGCAAGGGGTAGGATTCAGCCACACAGAAAAGCAACCTGGGAAGGGCTCTTGACTGTGTACATGCTGGGGGGCCATCAATGTGAGCGGTGCCAGGCTGCCTGGGGAGCAGGGAGAGCAGGAGAGTTCTCACACCCACAGTCCCTGAAGCCCAAAGAGGACTTTTTTAAATATCAGGAGGTGATGGTGTGGAGAAGCTGAGTTGGGTCTGTCTGCCATGAGGTGTGGGGTGTAATTACTGAGCCAGAGCACAGAGCTGATCCAAGTGGGTAAAAGCACTGACCCCCGAGCCCAGCTGGGCCCTGAGCAGAAGGAAGATTTCATTAGTGCTGGAGAGGAAGGATGTGCCTGCTCCCCTGGAGGCTGGAGGGCAGGAGGCCGGCCAGGCAGGAAGGCTGACCCAATGGCCCCTTAGTGGTGATTGAGCAGCCTGGGAGTCTGCAGGCACAGAAGGAAGGGGTAGGGGACAATGGCTCCATCCGTTACCTTGGCACTTACCCGCAAAGATGGAGGACCGCTGCCAGAAACAGACAGAAATTTCCCTTGAGAAAGAAAAAGCTGTGCTAGAGACAATCAAGATTGTACGTTGTTGGCAGAGAAGGAATGAGATTGTCTGGTCATTTCCAGACCTCAGCCAAGCTTACTTGGGGGTAAGAGCCTCATGCAGGAGACCCCAGAGCAAGGGCTGGTGCCCTACTCTCCTATAGCCACCCACCGAGCCGCCCCAACCCCTGGCCTCTGTCTTCCCCTCTCCATCTTGCTTTAGGCCCGTCTCCTGATCCCCACCTTTCTCCTAAATACACACTCACTCCTGCAGGCAGTTTGGAGCCGACCACTCTAAATAAAAACTGTAGCGTTATTTGTACTTCTGCACTCAGAATTGTGCTTGGCTTTGGAGTTGAAAGGTGATAGTCGCTTACACTTGTCTCCCATGAGCCATTTGAGGAATAGAAGCTCACACGGAAAGGAACTTGAACCTTTATTACGCTGGGCTAGACTGGAGAGAGGCCTGAACCCAGACCCCCACATTCCAGCCCTGTAGGGTGAGCTTAGCCACTGGGTATCTAGAAAAGCAACTGAAGAGCTGGGGTCTCTTACATGTCCCCTCACTCCACAGCCATGCAGGTGGCCCTGGGATAGCTGCCATGTGCAGGGGCCATGAGCCAGCAGCTACTAAGAAGGAGAGGAGTTATGGGGCTTGAGGGCCATTTGCCAATGTCCCAGGGAGATTGTCTCCACCTCTTTCACTGAAAGGACAAGGAGAGAGGAGGAAGGAGGGGCAATAGTTTCTCTGCAGTGCTGGCAAGTTGGGAGTAGAAATTTTTCCTCTCATTCTTGCTGCTTCACAAATATCAAACCAGTTACTCCTGGTGACTGGTGGAGGCAGGGGATAGGCCATTTCACCCATGAGGAAAGGGAATTTGACAGTTGTTAGCATCGTATAAATTGAGATAGCCAGTAAGCCATGTGCTGTGTGACCTTGATTGAGTAACTTAGCCTCTCTGTTCATGCTCCTCAGCCACAAAGTAAAAATATTCTGAATTATCTATATTCGTAATGAACTTACTTTGTTCAAGGCCTCTAGGGTATCCAAAGTTGGATAGGCCATGTCCTCCACCCAACTGATAGCTGTTAGACTGTCTCACACTCCTGCTTAAAAATCTGCCCTGGGGACAAGAGGTGGGGAGGGTAACTGTAAAGAAGAAGCTTGAGGAAGTTCCTTTGTGGGGATTAACAGTTTGGTATCTCAACCAAGGTAGTAGCTCCATAAATCTGCACTTGTGTTAAAATGGCGTAGAACCGCATCCCCTACCCCCAAAAGTGTGTGTAAAACTGGTGAAATCTGAACAGGTGTGTGGACTGTACCATGTCAGTTTCCTGATTTTAATAGGATATCATAGTTATGAAAGATACTACATGGGGGAAACTGGATGAAGGCTATAGGAGCCTCTTAGTATTATTACTGGAATTTTCTGCGAGTCTATAATCTTTACAAAATAAAAAGTTTTTAAAAATCCTCACATGGCTTCTCCTTGCTTTTAGTATAACATTCAAAGTCAGCCCCAAGGCCCACAGGCTCTTCACAAGCCAGCCCCTCGGGCCTCCTCTCAGGCCTCCTTCTTCCCCCACCTCCTCAGTCTCGCCAGCCGGGTCTCCTCTTCTTGCTGTGCCCTGAGTGCACTCAGCAACTCAGCAGCTCGTTTGTAGAATCTTGGGCCTCCCTATTTCTTTTACCTCAAGTTTTCTCACCCCAAATCCTAAACTGGAGGAATACCAGTCATGCAAATTTCAGAATACTCTCCCTTTCGCAGCAAGACCTTCTCTGTCAGGTTGACCCCTCCACTGATTTCACAGTGGGCTGTTCCCTTGTCTTTTGAGTGCTGCTGTCATCATCCTGTCTGGGCATTTGGGCTAAGATCAAGTGTAGAGTGCTGCATTCATCAGATAAGATCTGATTTGTTTGTTTGCTCTTCTACTGCTCTCTGTCCTGATCCCCCCTCCCAGAGAGAATGGAGGAGGGGAAAATGTCCATCTTGGTCACTGGTGTATCCTGGTACCTTCAACAAGGAGGCCCAAATATTTATTAATGGTAAATGAATGAAGGAATGAACCCATGCACACATCAAACAATATAGCATTCTAGCACAGGTAAAGAGGTCACCCAGCGCACAGGTCCTGGAATCCACAGCCAGGAGTCATACTATGGTTTAAACATACACACCTACTTCCCTGATTTACTGAAGCTTTAGGCTACTCTCCTGACTGCATCTCCTAATGGGATTCAAGTCTCCAGAGCTCTGACTTCCTCCTAATCACTAACCTAGCAAATCTGGCTTGCAATATTCATTTATACTTCAGTCTGAATCCCAGATCAGTGGCAACTTCCTCCAGATATTTGCAGTTTAAACTTAATTTGATATTACTTTATCTTGAGGGAATTTCAGTAAAGGAGAGGAAGGTGCACTGTGGGACAAAAGCATCTTCCTGTGTCCATAATGTTATGCCTCAGAGGAAGCTGAGATTAAATGTAAGGTACAGGGAGGCGGAGCTCTTGACAGTCCAGGCAACTTTGTGGCACTTTAAAATATACCAGAACCTCTCCAGAGCCCTGAGTTACTGCCCAACCCTGTCATTATCTCCCTGTGTTTCCCTGAGCAGCCCTCTCTCCCTCCCTGGACCACCTGTGAAATGATGGCCCGGGCACGTGGCAGACAAAATCCCTTCTACTTGTGAATGGTATAACTCCAGGAGAGACTTTGATACATGGGAAAATTCTCTCTGCATTTGGGGGGTGATGTTGAGGGGTTCTTTTTTCCTCCTCATACCAACCAGTTATCTGATTCTCTGACACCAGTTCCAGGTATCCGACAATTCGGTGCTGACACTGACAATCCAGAATTAGCACAGATCCTACAGGTCAAAGGCTTAGTTCCGCAAAACCATTGCCACTTGAGACTCCAGCCACAAGCTCCAAACCTCCTGTACTTCTGACCGACTTGGTATAAATAGGAAATTCCTAGGACCTTCTACTTTGGTTTGCTAATTTCCTAACACGGCTCACAGAACTCAAGGATACACTTTACTTGTGTTTACTAATTTTACAGGCTACAACTCAAGAATGGACAAATGGAATAAATGAATAGGGCAAGGTAGGGGCAGGGCCAGGAGGGCCTAGGGTGTCCATGCCCTCTCCGGGCATGCCATTCTCCCAGCACTCTGATATGTTCACCAGCCAGGAAGTCCTCCAAATTCTGTTGTTTGGGAGGTTTATGGATGTTTCATTACATAGGTGTGATTCATTAAATCGTTGGCCATTAGTGATTAATTCAATCTCCAGCCCCTCTCTCCTCTCCAGGGGTTGGGGGTGGGGCTGACAGTTCCAGCTTCCAGTCAAGGCTTGGTTTTTTTGGTAACCAGCTCCAGGGAAGATATCAAGGACTCACCAAGACTCATCTCATTAGAACTGAAGATACTTCTATCCCCTTATTATGCAGGAAATCCCAAGAGTTCTAGGAGCTCTGTGCCAGGAGTAGAGACAAAGACTAATATTTTTCTCTGATACCACAGATACGTACACTTGGATTCAGAGCCCGGGGTGCAACTCAAATCCTTTGTCCCTCCTCCAACTCTGCCTGTTCAGTTTCTGCTGTAGAAAGTTTTGTTTACTATCCGCCTCTGTACTCCCTCAACAACTGTGAGCTCTTCCTCCCACTCACAGGCTTAGCCTGGGACGTCCAGGGCTTTGCGTGGCTCTCGTAGTTTGCACAAAGTGTTCTTAGGCCAGACATTCATTCCATTCCCTGCTTCCTAAAGTTTTAAGAATAGGTGCTCTTCAGTTTAGCGGATGTTAGGGAGACATTAGGAAACACTCCCTAGCTCTGGGCCTGGTAAAATGCTGGAAAGTGTTGCATAGAGAAGCCAGGAAGGTCCAATTGCTTCTGGGTGACACAGTCACTCATTCCCATTCTGTATCACAGGTTTCATTCAGTTAAATCACCCATGGAGTCTGGACCTGTTTTCTCCAAATTCCTTCCAGCAGTAGGCTTGAGAATCCACAGATGGGTTAGTGATGCCCTGTTGCTCAGCCCTCCGGCGGGGGGAGGCATTTCTATGTGCGCGAAACAGGCTGCAACTCCTATGGAGCCTGTGAAAGAGGAAGGCCTGGAAGAAAACCATGTGTCAAGAGGGATGTTTGCATATGCAGAAATGTATTCATGATCTATGTGCATGTGACTTAAAGAAAGAGTGATGTTTGGCTGTCAACTTCCTTTTCATCTTTTGTGACCCAGCTCCAGCTTCTCCTCTTCTCAAAAGCCTTGCCTGGCCCCTGGCCTCCCAGTCTTCCTTCCCCAGGTTGTATCAGGTATCTCTCCTCTCAGCTTGCATGGCTTTTGTTTTTGTGTGTCTCTCAGCTTGGTTGGCTTTGGCCTGCGTCCCTGTCTTCAAACTATGTATACCCCACTCTATCCCCATGGGACCCTAAGCTTCCTGAGGGCCAGAAACACACCCATCTCTCCTCTCCCTGAATCTCTGGTGCCATCACAGGACAGTGAGGATGTAGCAGAGGCTCAGGGCATGCCGCTGGAATGTTGGAGGGATTGGCCAGGAGCTCCTACATCATAGATGGCAGATAACCCAGAGAGCACAGTGTGGGCACCAGGCGTGGAGCCCCACTCTTGGGTCTGCAGCCTTCTTCAGCCTCCCCTCACCCAGCAGCCTGGATTCCCAGAAAACTGCATCGACTCCTCACAGCGCACCAGGCTCCATGCTCATCTGCATGGCAATCTCCATCCAGAACAGCCCTGAGCTGCGGGCATGAATACTAATGCACCATGCAAATGCCAGCCCAGAGCAAGAGAGCCCTCGACTGTCAATGGCTGTCCCCAACGCCAGCCAGAGTGCCCAGCCCCCTCACTTACTGAGGGCCAGTCCAATGCAAGAAGTGACAACAGAAACAGAAGTCAGCTTGAAGGGGCACAATGCCTTGTGGCAGCCCAGGAACGGACCTTCCTCATGGAGTGAGGGAAGAGGGCCAGTCAAACCTCTCAAGAAGGGGGCCTTCCCTGGCACTACTGGGAAGAATGGCAGTGTTCTCAGAGGCCTGGGGTACAATTGCCCCATGAGTGTCACTGCTCCTGAGCTGCTGGAGCTCATCGCCCACCTCCACCTGACCATCTAAGTGCCAGACCAAGGCCCTTCACAGCTGCTCTGCCCTGATGCTGGGTAGCTATCCTGGCATGGAGGACACAAGGAGGGCTCCCCATCACCACCGCTTCTTCCGGATACTGCTGTTTCCTCCCACTTCTCTCTCTTCCCGTCCCCTCTCCCCTCTGCTTTCCTTCCTTAGTGGATAATCACAGGGGCTTTGAAGGCAGGCAGACCGGAGTCAAACCCAGACTCTACAGACCACTCCAGCTTTATGGCCCTCAGCAAATTACATTCCTCCATCTGATACCTTACAAAATGAAGAAAAGAGAAAGAACTGCCTGACTGCACTGGGAGGGTCATTTTATAAATAAGAATTTCAGGCAACTTACTTCAGAGTGTAAGAAATGTTACTTTGCTTATACCCTAAATCGCTGAGCTTAATTTTTCTTCCAAATTCCCATTCCTCTCAGTGGCAGAGAAATTTTAATCCGTTCAGGACGCCCATTCGCAGCATTGCCTGGACATTTGGGGGCAGGAGGGAGTTTATGGAGCATCAAGGTAAGAGGTGATCTCCAGCGTCATCAACCTCCGGGCAGTAAGGAGCCCCACTTCCTGTGAATTCTGCAGTCATTGTGCCATTCAGGTCAGCTGGGACACCCCCCAGCCCAGACCCAATATTTGCTGACTCTCTGGGTACTTGGGAGCCACATCCCTCTTGGGTACAGGGGTAATATTCTCCTCCCAGACTTGCCCAGGAAAGGTAGATCAGGACACCCTGTCTGGAAAAGACACACAGCCCAGTGGCTGTGCAATGCTCCTGCCACACAGAGAGTGGCAGGGCTTGGAGGAGGATGCTGGGCCATGTCCATCCTCTCAGGCTCACCTTGAGAAAGAGGCCAGGTCTGCTTTCAGAGTTCATATTCTAGCAAAGCCTAGTGTTTTCAGTGCCGAACGGACCACCAACCCCAAGACTCCACCTGAGCTGGAGGTTGAGGAAAAACCCCTCTTAGTTCTACTGTCTAACTGGTCACATATTCTTCCCGACTTTCCTCTCACACCAGACCTTACTAAGTCAAAATCCAAGACCGTGGCCCCATTGGTTTTTTGTCCCTTCTGCCCCAGGTAGTGAACGCACATAGGTCTCAAATGTGGTCAAGAAAATAACTGAAGAAACATCCATCACTATCTCAGTTTTATATCCCCTCATTTCTTCAGGGTCTGTCCCAGAGTCAGAACTCAGCACGACGAGCCACCGGCAATCCAGAATTTTTTATCCCTCCTTCCTTTCTTATTTCTTCTTCCTTCCCTCCTCCCAGGTTTCTCCCCTCTTCAGGCTCCAAATGCAACAGCGGCAGCTGGAAGCTGGGAGCCTGCGCTGACAGGTTCAGCAGGCCGTGCAGGGCCAGGGGCGCTCATCACTGACATCATTACTAATCATCAGGAGGCAGCAGGCTTGCTGCTCCCTCCTCCCCTCCCTGCTCGCTCCCTCTAGGGTCTTCATTCTCAGGCACTGAGGAGGAAAAGCAGACCTCATGTGCATCCCAACAGACTGGAGGGTGTGCCTGCATCCCCCGGGCACGAAGAGGATGGATGAGAGTAGCACGTACCACTCAAAAGGTTCAGGACTCTGTGCACTCCCCCTGGGGATCCATCCCTCATCCCTGGGCTTCTCCTACTTACTGCTTCCCTGAAGACACAGTGCTAGAAGTCAGTTGAAAGAGCAGCAAGAAGGCCTGGAGCTAAACAAAGTGTGTGAGCTCTGGAGTCAAACCATCTGAGTTCAAGGCCAGCTCCACCATTTTACTCACTGTGTGACTTTGGGCAGGTTACTTAACCTCTCTGTGTCTTAGCTGCTACATGAATAAAATGGAGAATGATAAGAGTACCTGCCTTATGGGCTGTTGAAATGATCACGTGAGATGAGGCATTTGACTGGCACACAGTAAGAACTCCATAAACAGTGGCTGCCACTGATAATACAATTATTGTATCAACTCTGGAGAATAAAGCCGGGAAGTTAATACCATTGACTTCTGGACATTTACTCAGGAGAATATGGAGCCATACTTGGCACAAACTTTAGAAGTACAAAAAATTATACCTGGGCCTGGTGGTGTACGCCTGTAAATCCCAGCTACTTTGGAAGCCAAGGTGAAGGAATCACCTGATGTCAGAAGTTCAAGATCTGTCTGGGTGAAACTGTAAAACCCTCATTCTATTAAAAAAAAAAAAATGGGGAAAAAAGAAAAGAAAAACAAGAAATCCTAACCACAGTCTCTATCCCCATTGTGCCATGTCAGCTTCACTTGCTCACTCTGAAAAAAAGCCACTGCGGCCCAGAAAAGCAATTGCCCAGGGCCACCCCAACTCTGCTTGGCCCCAGGTCTCAATCCCACTCCCTCCAACCTCATCCTTTTCCACTCAACTTTGCCCTTGATTTTTCCACCTTTACCTTTGCCCTCTTAGGCTAACCTAGGGGTCCCTAGGACTTTGGGGTAGGGCTGGCCAGAGTTGGGGGCTATTTCCTCAGCAGCAGAGCTAGAGAGGGAACTCCGACAGTTTCTTGGTGAAGTCTGGGACAAGTCAGTGAATTGTTCATCTTCCCTTTGCCCCCTTAGACTGTGAGTTCCCCGTGGCAGTGAGCACAAACCTCTGCAACCCCGGAGACCAGCTCCGCCTGTGATAACCAGGGGACGCTCACCCAACGTCCTCACCAAGTTGTGAGGAAGGAATGAGTGAATGAATGAATGAAGATTAGGGCTGATGTTAATGAGGACCTGCCCCTTTCACTGAGTCTTGCAACCTACCAGGCACTACCCTGCCCACATTTGTACTCATGTATCAACCCAAAAAACTAGACACAGCTATTGTACCTATTGTATAGACCTTGAAACTGAAGATCAGAGGAGTTAGTCACACAGCTAAGAAATGAATGGATCAAATCCCTTACTATAATATTTCTTCCTTAGGACAGACTTTCTTAATGATGTGTCCATATATGTACTTCAGGGGGCAGAGTCTGAATTCCAAGAAATTCTCCACCAAGTGTGAGCCTTTGCTGGGACCCACGTGGTTAGTCAGGGGGAAAGGTTCACAGGTTTCATCTGATACTCAGATGTTTGTTTAAACATATTGGAATCCGTCCATCTACCCTTCCCTTCCCATCCATCCTTCCACCCACCCTCAGAGAGCCTTCTGATCAATATTCATGAGGTATCTGCCTTGTGCCAAGCAGAGTGCTGGCACCCATGACTTCTCTGGTCTCCAGGAATATCCTTCCCCTCTCCCTGACTATCCCGCCTCCGCCCTGCCACACACACACTCCCAGAAGGATCTGGGTAACTCAGAGGGCTTTGCCGCCAGTGTCTCGGCTGCGTGGGTGGCTGCCCTCTGTCTGAACTCATCTCAGCCCCTAGTGGAGGCTGTGGCAGTGCAGGAACATTAAGGGGGAACCCTTGGGCAGCACAGCCGTTAGGACATGAAGGACAGAGTGTGTGTCCTGGCTTCCCAGGCACCCCCCTGCAGCCTACATTAGCCCTTCTCCCTCCAGAATCTGATCAACCCAGACAGATGAGGCCATGCTTGATGCATAAGGATGTGGCCCAGGGGCCTGCTTCCTAAGCCGCTGTGCTAGTCAAAGGTCTTCGCCTCCCCTTGGGGAGAGAGGGTAGAAGGTGCACACAGAGGGAACCAGGACGGTAAACTGAGGAATGGAGTTTGCATTTTCTGACCCAGACTGTATTCCAGGGAGACCCTGTGCCAGGCACTTCTGTAATCAAAATCACTTTCAACCTCACCCTGTGACCTACATCAACAGTGATGGGATTGTTCTGCTTGTAAACATGAAAATTGAGCTTTTTAAAGGTCAAATAACTTGTCCAAGGTCACAAAACACAAACCCAGGAGTTGAAGCCTGAGCTTCCTGACTTGAGAGTCCTATCGACTTCCCTGCCCTCTGAAGACCTGTGTGTCACCTATGTTGTCATTTCATCTTTTGCACAAGGTGATCTTCCCTGGCCTCTCCTGGCACCTGCTGCCCCAAACTCATCAGCCCCCATCTTTCCCTCCCAGCCTGGACCCCTTCTGTAAAGATGAGAGGGCCTGATTGTCTTCAGCCTAGACTGCCCACTTCCTGAGGGCAGGGTCTCTTTTCTCTTCTTGCTCATTATTGATCCATTTGCTTAGAATAGTGGCTGATATGAGATGGTGCTTAACAATTATTCTTTGTGTAAATGAATGAATAACTCAGTGAGGCCAAAACAGATAACAATGAAGGATGCCTGTAGAGTGCTCTACAGAGAGACAGAACGTTTTCCCTCACTTTGTGAGGTTGTCTTCATGTTTCACAGTTGAGGAGGCTAAAGCCCAGGTGCATGTTTAGTAAGAGAAGTGGGGACTTGAACTCAGGGATAAAGGTGACACCCTTTCCTCTGCCTTGAAGGATCTCTGTCCACGTCCATGTGAGTATTTGTGGAACACTTAGGAAGCTCTGGGCCCCAATGAGCAGCAGACGGGGCGGGGAGCGGGTGTATGCAAAGCAGGAAAGACTCGGCCTTTGCTTGCTAAAAGCTCCCGGTCTATTTGAGGAGGCCAGACTTATGCATGCAGAACATTTGGGAAATGGTACAAGACAGCAGCCAGCATAGTGCTGAATTGCACATAATCAGGTGCCAACCACATTCCCTTCCTTAACTAATCTGAGTCTTTTAATACCAGATGGGGACCCTGAGAATAGATTTCCTATCAAACAGATGAAGAACCAAGATGGGAGCCAAGGGGAGGGCTGTGGCTCATTCGTTTTTCTACCCCTCCAGCCCAGCACGATGCCTGGCCCACTGCAACAGAAATAGTAGTGATCCACGGGTCACCCTGTCTGCCAAGCACCTGCGAAGGGCCTTATAAACATGATGTCACCAGCCCCTCACAACAACACTCCCAGGTGGGATCCACTGTGCCCAAAGTCGCAGAGTCAAAATCAGCATTGGAACCTTGTTTGAGCAGCCTCCAAAATCTATGTTCTTAACGTGACACTCTGCTACCTCCGTCTGCGGCAGGAAGGGACTGCTGTTGTCTACGAGGATGGGAGAAACATGGCTGAGGAGGCAATGAGTCGAGAAGAAGGAAAGGAGGGAAGGAGAAATGAATTGAGACAGACAGAAGGACAGAGAGAGGAATGAAGGAGTGGAGGAGGAAGGGAGGAAGGAAAGGACAGGACTGGTACCTTACATAAACTCAGACATGCACATGCACGTTTTAACAGGGTCTCTGCAGGTCTCTGACCCCCTCAGGCCTTCCTCCCTAAGCAGCCTCAGAGGGGTACCTGACGGATTCTTGTATGGGGATTTATGTCAGGGGGAAGGCCTTGCTTCATGAGCCTACCAAGGGTACAGGCTGTCATCAGCAGTGTATATTAGTCTACATGGCAGGCCTTAACCAAATGCCACAGTCTACGTGTCTAAAAACCCAGAAACTTATTTTCTCATGGGTCTGGAGACTGGCAGTCCAAGATCAAGGTGTCAGCAGGGCTGGTTTCTAATGACGCCTCTCCCCTTGGCTTGCAGATGGCCACCTTCTCCCTGTGCACTCATGGTCTCTTCTCTGTGCGTGAGATGGATGTCTTTGGTGTCTCTTCTTACTCTACATTAACTTATCAGATCAGGGCCCCACCTTATGACCTCATTTAACCTTAATTACCCTCCTAGAGAGGGCCAAATATAACCCTTCCCCCTGGGAATGGGGCTTCAATATATGAATTTGGGGAGAACAAAAACACTGAGTCCATGCTAGGGTGGATGAGGGAGGCATCAGAGCTAGAGATGGGTGCATAAGCTAGCTCACCTTTCAGAGTAAAGGGAACCAGAGCCATTGGAGCTCAGGTTGGATGAAGCTGCCACTTTGGTGAGTACACCATGTTGAAGACAACAGGACAAAAGGCTCCTGCAGCCACAGTTACTGACGGAAAGCTTCCTTGATACTCCCTTTACACATCACATCCATTTTGTCACTTCTTTCCCCATGCAGCTTTCTGCTCTCTGTTGTGAGTTCACAAGGGTCAGGGAGCGGGTCCATTATCATATCTCTTTCTTGGCCTTGACACTTACCTGAATACTTCTGCTTGGACACCATTCATTGTGAGCATCTCACAGGTGATGTCTGCTGCCTCACACAGTGCATATGTGCATGTGTGTGTATGTGTGTGTGCACATGTGCACACGTCTATTTGTCTACAGATAATGCCTACCTCATAGAGCACCATCATGAATAAGTTAGCTATTGTGCATGTAGATATCTGGTAGATACATGAATGAATGAGTATTTGTTGAACGAATGAGTGGATGAGTGAATCTTCACTTGGGAGAGCATGCTTCTTCCTTTGAGAGGTAAGGATGATCTGGTAATCTTCAGTTTTTCCTTACTAACTCTGTCACTGAGCAAAGAAAACTCATTCGTTCATTTACTCAGCACGGATTGACTGTACCCTTGTCAGAAATCAGAGGGTGAGCAGAAAGGCCAGAGTTAAATCAGTATTGGTTTCTGCCCTTGAGGAACTTGCAGTCCAGAGGGAGAGACAAGGAAGGGAAGGAACATGAGAACCAAGGTAATGAGTGCTCTGAGAGGGAGAGAACTCCTGTGTGTTCTGGGAACCTTCATAGGGCTGGGGAGGAATTCCTGGAGGGGATGACACCAGAACTAAATTTTCAAGGAGGAGCAGCAGGTGGTCAGACACATAAAGAGGGGAGGCACATTCCAGGCAGAGGAAATAGCATGTGCAAAGACTCTGAAGCAGAACCATGGAGGAGACCTTTGGGAAATAGTGCAGGATCTGTGGCTGAGTCCAAAGAACAGCAAGGGACGGGGGATTGGTAGAATAAGCCAGGCCAGAAAAAGGCCTCATAATTCATGTTGGACACTTTGGACTTTATCTTGGTGACTTCACTTTATTCCCACTGCTCAGAGGCAGCTGTTTGCAAACACCTCCAGAAACACTTTGCTATTTCTAATCTGTAAAATGGAGCGATTTGTCTGTCCTCTGCTTCCTCAGGGGGCTGTGGGGAGGAAGAAGGTGGCATCCTGGCCTTCTTTCTGTTGCCTCTCCACTGCTGTCTTGGCCGTGGTCATCAGACAGCATGGAGGTTAACAGAGCCAAGGGTGAAGTGGCCTCATGTTCCTCTGGGGAGGTCCCGAGTAGTTGGGAAAGATACCTGGAACAGCATCACCATCTTCTCAGCAAGGAGCCCTTCTCTACTCCTTGAGTTCTGGCTGTCTTAGAGGGTCCTCTGGTGACCTAGTCTTCAGCCTCACTCCACCCCTTTCTTTGGCAGGTAGAACAGGAGGAAGCTAGGGGCCAGCCCCTGTGTCCTGCCCCTTTATCCAGGACTCCAGAATAGCTGGCAGTTAGGAGAGCTGAGGCTTTGACTCTGGTGCGATCTCCAGCTCAGTGGCCCCTAGTGCCCTCATCTGCCAGGAGAAGGGTCCCTGGGTGGCCATGATAGCCCCAGACTCTGAGTTCTAATCCCACATTCTGGCTGGGCAACTTCAGGCAAATTTCTGGCCCCAGTAAGCTTCAGTTTCTCCCTGTGGTAACAATCAGGGGCCACCTGGCCAACTCACAGGGCTTCAGTGGGAGTGGGCATCCCATGGGGTCATGTGGTCACAGAGCAGCGGGCAATTCAAATGAAAATGACATGTGTTAGCAAGAGCAACTTCCCTGCTGCACAAAATAGGGCTGGTGTTGGGGTTTGAGAATGCATTAAGTGCTGTAAAGATAAAGAAAATTATTCAGGGGCCCCAGCCAACTCTCAGGTGCACTGAGGCTCTGAAGAAGCAGCTCATGGCTGCAAAGATGGGAAGCAGCTCCCAACGGGCCTTGTATCCTGGGGGTCCAATGGTGTGCCTGTGTGGCCTTGAGTCTGTCTAAATGTGGTGACTACAGTGTCATTTTGCACTGTGCAAAAGTCTGCGTGCCTGTGTGTGTTTGTCTCTCTGTCTTGTATAGGGTCCCACAGATGTGCTTCTGAGTGTATTATGAGCCTTGGGTCTGCGTGTACAACAGTGGTATCTGTGTGGGCTTGAGGGACCTGTGTCCATATGTTTGTGGGACTATGTGTGCACACACGCCTGCGTGATTATGAGGCCATATGTTGCTGGGCTCATGAACTGCAAATATGGTGTGTATGTGTGTGGCCTAGAGGAAATGACTGGACAGGGATCTGAAAGCTGCCTGGGCAGAGAATACCCAGTGCCAATCAAAACATTCTTGGTGGGAGCCCTGGCAGCTTAGACTTGGGGGAACGGAAGCTCCTCCTCAGCCTTCCAAGGTGCAAACCTTGCATTTCAGGACCACAGGATCTGAATCCAGGAGATGGACCCGAACTTTATCCTCTCTATAAGAAGCCACGGTGTGGCTGCGGGTCTTTGCCATCTGGAGGGAGACTTCACAGAAGGGAGATGGAGGCCTAAATCTATCACTGTCACCTCAAGCACTAATTCAACCCCTGCCCCGTAGACGATGGCTAAGAAATTACTGCCTGGGAGAGGGAGAGAGAGGGGGCAGAAACATAAAACAGAGAAAGCAAGGGCCCAGGGGGCAGAGGGCTCCTTCCTCTTCCCCAATCCCCGGTCATTAGCAGGTAGGGCCTGGCATTACAGAATTCCGTAGGGCCCTCCAGGCCATATGGAGCAGGAGGAGCCCTCTTCCCCCAACAACCCATTTTAGACGGATGTTTTGCACCTCTCCTGGGTGAGACAGAATTTCCCCCACCTCACAAATGCAGGCAGTAGATTAAATGAGATTTTGAAATCCCATGCGCCCTACACGGGACACAAACACAGCTTGGTGGGGGTGGGGGCGGGGGGGGGGGCAATTTGCAGCTCCCTGAACTGCAGGCACCCACCAGCTAGGTGCCTAGCCTCAAAGACTGGGGAGGTGTCTGTCTGCCTGGGAAGCATCCTCAGGGGGTCCAGTGCAAGCCCTGGCGCAGGCCCCGGGCCCGGGTCCCCACGCAGCCCTGGCCCCCGCCCCGCCCCGCGGTGGCTACACTCCGGCCGCTCCCTCGGCTGCTCCTCTGACTGGCCCGGAGCGCTGGCAGGAGGGGGGGACGGGCGCGCGGCAGCTCCGCGCCGGGCGCGGGCTCTGTTCATTCATGATTGGTACTCGGCCCCCGGAGACCCAGCCCGAGCGCCGGGAGGGGAGCCGAGCGTGCGGCAGGAGGGGCGGGCGGAGCGCGGCTCCCGCACCGCGCGCGGCGCTGGCTCGGCAGCCTCGGCCGGGCGGGCGCCGGCCCCGTGTCCAGCGCCTGGCGGGCTGCGGGGCACGGTGCTCGGCCGGCGGCGAGGGGACCGGCAGCGGCTGGGTCCTCGTGCCGGGGAGCGTTCCGCAGGCTTGCAGGGAGCGGCTGGCCCCGTGAGTCAGTGCATGTGCGGGCTGAAGACGGAAGCCAGGAGCCTCGGCGCCCCAGCCCCTCGCTCTCCCAAGACCGAGCTGCAGGCGAGCTGCCAGGGTCTTACTGCTTTTTTCTCTCGACTCAGATCCAGAGTAGACAATCCACACTGATTTCTTTCCAGGGGAGGGGAGGGACAGGGCTCGGGGTCCCAAGTCGCACGCAAGTCTTCGCTGCCATGGGGGCCGTCATGGGCACCTTCTCATCTCTGCAAACCAAACAAAGGCGACCCTCTAAAGGTAAGCCACCTCCTTCTTCCTTTTGTTCCCCTGGCTGGGTTTGGGGGTGCTGGGTGCTGAGATGGGGTGTGCCACCTGCTTCCCTTCGTCCGGACCCAGCTCTCGGTGAGGAGCTGGAGCAGGTTCTTATGTCCAAAGGAGTGAGGAACCGGTGGGAGGTTTGGTGTGAACACCCAGAGGAGGGAGCCAGAGTGGGTGCTGGCCTCGAGGGTCACTGGACCCGTCTGGGACACCCGGTGCGAGGACCCTCCTCCTGGGGAAATCTCTAAGACAGAAGGAAGGGGCAAATTCACAGGTGGGGGAGACTGGATTCTCTGGTGGAAGTGTTGTGGAGCTCTTCCCATTCCCATGACGGCTGGCGTTGGTGCGGCTGTGAGCACCTAGCAAGGGTGCTCACACAAGCTCCTCCTGGGCTACACCAGGTGCAGACCTGAGAGTCCCAGCATGAGGGAGAGGGTTTGCTGTCTGCCCACCCCGGTAAACCTCTGCAAGCCAAAAGGAGTCAGCTGCTGCCAGGTGGTACAAACTCCCAAGGCTCATGTCTTGGTGGCTCAGGGAATCAGGGGAGAGGGTTTCACACAAGCTTGCTGCCAAGCTCAGGGAACCTCAGGGGACTTGAGGGCACCACCAAGGGGTGGCCAAGAGGTGAGTTGACAACAAGGATTAAAAAGCATAATACCCAGGAGTCCCTTCTGTCTGGATCTCGTTCCACAGCTGCCTTTCTCTAGCTGAAAAGCACCCGATCTCACCAGTGGGAGAGTTGTCAAATAGGGTCCTGTGAAGTTGGGCCATGGGGGACTATGCAGGCCGCCTGACCAGCAGTTAGAAAGTTGATTGTTGGAATAAGAGACTGAAAGGGCAAGGAAAAGGGAAACGATGAGTTTGCTTTTGTTTAATGCTCACCTTCCAGCCCTTTCCGGGTAACTAGGACCAATGCAATTGTGTGTGGTAGGATTTTAAGTAACCTGGCACTTAAATGTTCAAGTTCTACCATTTGGAACCCAGATCCTGGTTACAGGCAGGGGTGATAGCTCCCACCCTTTATGTGGTTATTGAGTAGAAATGGTGGGGGAAGGGTGAGTGCCAAGTTCATGATAAGGACTTGGCTGGTCTCAACTGACTTGGGACTTCAGCACTTTACTTCCCTTGAGTTAGCGGTCCTTAAAGGATCCCGGAAAAAAGGGTCCAGGCTTCTGGTTCAGCCCCACACGCGTCTGGCTGAGCACAAGGAGAAGTCTCCGGGTACAGATCCTAGGGGATGAAGCTGAGTTAGTATTTACAGCCTAAAATGTGGGAAGAGGCTTCAGCCCATTTGCCCAACTGAGGCAAATGGCAGGGAAGTGACTGGTTGCCCTTTTACCAGTCCTGAACAGGACAGGTCTGTAAGCCTTGGCCCAGGGCCTTGACATTCAGAGTTCCACTTCTCACAGATCCTAGGATGGTGCTGGAATGGGGATAAGGCTTGACACCAAATACAGGTCTTTTCTCTTACCATCTGTTTGACTACCATGAGGTTGCAGAGACAGGGGACTATGGAGACAGGAAACTTGGGAGGTTTATTTTTAAATATTTTTATTGTCTATGGCCCTCCTGGGAGACAGCTGGGTGTTACAAAAAGATCTAGGGCTCTAGGGTCAAGCAGAGTCTGGGAGTCAATCCCAGCCCATCACTCCCTCCAGGACTGTAGGCAAGTTCCCTACCACTCTAAGCTTCAGTTTTCTTACCCATAAAATGGGTGTGAATGAGAATGCTACTTCTAGGAAGAAAATCGGGTATGTAGGAAATAGTGGGAGAACTGACCCTGTCTCATGTACTGTGTCGCCTGAAACTTCCAAGACCCAGAGGAGATTGTAAGGATGTGGGGATCAAATGAATAACAAGTGTAGGCTGGAAGAGAGTAGGAACTCAGACATCACTGTCTAATATTCCCTCTCCCTACCCCAAACTCCAGCTGCCCCTGGATGAATTCCTGTAGGATTCCAAGAGGCCAAAGCTCTTTGCTTCTCTCTCTCAGGATTCTAGCAAAGAGAAGAGGGGTTTCCAGCATTTAGTGTGCCCCTACTGTGTGCCTGGCATGGTGCTGAGTGTTTCATCTGCACACTCTCAACAGTGGTTGTCTGAGGCTCACTGCAGGTCCAAGGCTATTGGGGAGACCCCCAGGATAAGCTACCTAAGAGCCATGAGTGCTTAGCTCTTCTTGCACAGAGCTTCATGCCACTGGTTTGGATTGTCTAAGAGTCTAGCTGCATATATTCTCCTGTAGAGTAGAGTCTTATCTCACTGTCTTGCTCAGTGGAATGCCAGACAGCAGAGACCCTTCCAAAGGAGACAGCTTGGAAATGTGGAGAGAGCCCTGGCTGGGGAGGGTAGTGGTTAGGGATCCCATTGCTTTCCACCATGGGGCCTTGTTTTCTCCTTTGTAAAAGGAGAGAGAGTTAGATTAGAAATTTCTGCAGGTTCTATTTGGTTCTCAAATTCTAAGATTTTATTGTTGATGCTTCCACCAGAGCTACTGCTATGATCTCTGGGACGTGAGTGAGGCTCAGATCTAATTAAAAGCAGTCAGAAGAGAGCGGTTGGGATTTTCAACTCAGGCATCAGTCTCCCTGCTGGGTTCAAATCCAGGCTCTGCCACTTACTAACCGTATGACTAAGCCTTGTTTTTCTCAACTATAAAACAGGGACAGTAGTGGTTACCTTCTTAAAATAGATGTTGTGTTGTGTGAATGTCAAGGATAATGCAAGTCTGATGTTTAGCACAGGCTCTGTGACATAGGAAGGGGTCAGCAAATTTTAGGTACTATTCAGTTTATGGCCTTATTGTTCAGGGCTTCCAAATGCTCGGAGTAAGGCCATCTTGGATTTAGGCAGTACCTCTGAGAATCTTAACAGCTCATTTCTGGAGTCCTCTTCCAGCCCTTCCCAGGTAACTAAGACCAAAAACTCAGGCGCACACATACTGGTCCTTTTCTGCAACCCCACTGACCTCTGCTCTGTTGCTGGTCCTGAAAACATCATAGCCTGCTCTACTGAAACCCTGAATGCTTTGAAAATACAATGTGGAAGTACATACACATTTTTTTAAATAGGGCAAAAACTCTGTGTGATTAGTGCTGCAAGAGGAATGTACCGAGGCTAACCTGGCTGTTCAGAAAGAGCCCCCTAAAGGCAGCAGAAATCTGAAGTCATTTAAGGGCCACGGAATAAAAATATTCGACTTCATTTCCTGCCCTTCTCTCTGTTTGGGATCTTTGTGTCTTTGATTAAAAATTGGAAAAGCTCTGCTTTGGGGATTCAGCCTCTGCATCTCAGTCCCAGGTAGAATTTCTAGCTCAACGGGTTTGCGTGTGCTTATCATACCAAGGACGCTGCTTGAATGGGTAAGTGAGCAGGTTAGGGTGTCAGGATAACCAGAGGAGGATCGTGCAGGCACAACTGCTGGGCCTGTGGGGGGCGAGAGAACTCAGAGACAATATCACTAGACCAACGCCATCTCTAAAGAGATTTTCCTATGAACCAATAATGCTACCTTGCAGGCGTGGCTGGGTTTTTAATCCTTCATGACCAAGTAAAAGCATTCAGAACTTTCAGAAAGGGCAGGGCTTTGGATCTCCAGAATGCTCACAGGGTTGGGGAGCAAACCAAATCTCATAGCTAGTAGATATTTTTTTGAAGGCCAATTGGCAAGTGATAGGTGAATATGCCCGTATGGCCCTGGTCTCCTGGCTTCTAGATCAAGGAGCACCTGAAGAGCTTAGCGGAGCAGCGTGCGTCTGAGGAGGCTGGGTTTGGGGCTTTGTTGGTCAGGGCAGCATGTTTAGCCTACAGAGATCTGGGAGACCAGTGAGAGGCAGAGAGGCCAAGAGAAGCAATAGTCCTGTCCTCTCACAGCTCTGGGCTCAAGGGACTTTCAGCAAGTTATTTCACCTTGGAAATGCCAATTACTCTGACTATCTAGGAGGAATACTAATTTATAGAGACTTCTGTGCCTCGGACTTTACCAGTCTCAGCATCTTTGCCCATCCTTTTAACTCTGCCATTCTCTTTCCCCAAGTCCTGCCTCCTTGACTAATAGTTAAAATTCCACCTACATTCCAAGACCACTCAGCTCTTTCCATATTCAAGAAACCTTTTCTAAGCCCCAGAGGGAAGTGACTTCTCCCATCTGAATTCCTAAATTGTTTCAAGGTGTACATTCTTATGATTCACAAGTCGTGCTAGGAATTAGGCAATCAATGAAGGTATTAAACCTTCTTGCCAACTAGAGTACAGGTTTCTTGGGGCAGAACCTTGTCTGACTCACTCTGTACAACCCCCATCTGGGTTCGTTGCACGTAGTAGGTACTGTTTTCTGAAGGAAATTATAAATAATGGAATGGTTGGCTGCTCTCCATTATTTCCTAGAATTATAGACCCTGTGGGAAAAGTTAGCTGGAATTTCAGTTACCAGCACTCCGCCTGGAATGAATTCTGTTATTTGGTCTGCTGGCTTTGAATTGACTTTGTCCATGAAATGTATTGAATCTGTTTACCATTTAGCAAGAAAGTGCTGAGAACAGTGTTCCTCCTCCCAGCCCCCTGATAATCACAAAAGTGTGGGGAGCCCACATGCAGTGCCAAGCACCATTCTGGTCCCTCAATCCCAGAAGAAGCTTGGTAGAGCTCAAAATGAACAGAAAAATGGAAATGGAGAAGACTGGAAGATGGAGGTGAGGGGACTTACTGCCTAAAATTCATGGGGTTTTTCAACCTGATCCCTGGAAAAGGACCAAGGCTTGAACCTCTCTTTGTCTACCAGAAGGGCTTTGTTCCAGAAATACTTTGTAAATGTGCAAATGTGTACCTTAATAAGTGAGTGAGAGGATGAATGATTGAATGAGAGAATCAATAAATGAGCAGGCAAATGAATTATCCAATGAATGATAGAAGGAATGATTGAATAACTGAGTTCATGAATGAATGCATGAACAAATTAATGTGTCTATTATGAGTGAATGAAAGATGAAGTCCTAGAGATGCTATAATAAAAGACTATCTTTTCACTAAAAGCATTGATAGTTATGCTTTCCAAATCCTGGATCTGAGCCCCCAACCATGAAATTTGGAAGGAGTCAAGGGTACAAGAAGCCCTGGTGCATATAATTAATAGTAAACTTACAGCAAGTGCTTCTTAGGAAGCTGAAAATCATAAATTCAGTTGAGAAGAGTCTTGGTAAATTTTTGGATCCCAGTAGATGTATAGTTCCTTGGGGAAGGTGGGAAGATGGAAGGGTCTTTCTAAATTTTCACTCTTTTGTTGAAACAAAACAGGGACTGACCCATGAGGACTTCCCTTCTGTTCCCACGTAAGCCAGGTTCCCTTTTACCTTGTCTGCTTGAGATCAGAGCATGTGCATTTGTCCACTTACTATTCGTTCACTTAGCCAATCTCATAATTGTCCTTTAACATTACTTCCTTGATGTTATTTCAGCCCAAGATCATTCCAGCTTCCTCATTTCCCTTCTACCCCTATCTCCTCATTTGCCTGGCCAACTCCTACACATCCTTCAAAGCCTTGTTCAGTGTCACCCCTGTGGAAAGCCCTCCCAGGCTCCTGCAGTCAAAGCATAGCTCTTCTCATCTCTGTTATATCTCTGTTCCCCACAGACATTGCTGCTTTCCCAATCCTGAACACAATGTAAAGTTGTCATTATGGGTTTACACATTTACCTCTCTAACTATTTCTCAGGGACCAAGTCCCATTCCAGGGCTTCTGTCAGGCCTGACACTGGGTCCGGGTGTGATAGATGTTGACTGCGTGAAGGTAAGCATGGATCAGCGAGGCTGTGTGCTCTTGATGGCTCTGAGTAATGTGGGAACACAGTGGTACAGATAAGAAATCCAGGTCTGCTCCTGGGGAAGCACTGAAAAATCTGCATAATGACCCAGGAGTTGGAGTCGGTGTTCCCAGTCATCAGGCAGAGAAGGAGCAGAATTTGGGGAGGAGGAGAAGAGAGAGGAGAGAGAGAGAGACTTATTAAAAGTCCCGGGGCCTTCAGAGAAACTTGACATATCTTTAAATGTTTCACCTCCCTCCAGGTAGTATTCTAAATAGGTCACCTTCTGCAAGCAGTAGTCAGTTGGGATATTCCTAGCTTCCGGGGCCCTAGCCTGGTAGTAGTACTTTGGATTGATTATTATTCAGACCAAACTAAAAGCCTCATTGGTGCAGTGGGGAGAAGGAGGAACCATACTTGACTCAAATCGTGGAACTAAGAGTAGGATTATATAACTGTTAGCACCACTTAGGGAGAAAGTCTTGGGTGGAACCTTCCTCTGAAAATCCATAGTTGATCCTCTGTAAAAAGAGTGTCCCCCTTATAGGAAGACCTTATAGTCCTTAGACCTCAAAGGGCTGTGTGCAGAGAAGGCCAGGAGGGAGGGAGACAGTGTTAAACCCACGGCAGGATGATTTTAGCCACTGTGGCTAATGCTGGCTTTGCCACTTTTGTTCCATCTTGGGGCAGGCCCCTTCCCCTGTGTGGCTCCACCTGCATGACCGGGTTACCTTTGGTGATTTCTTGGTCCCTTTGAGCTGTCCCTTCTGATATGCAGAGCTACCGTTTGCATGGTCATCAAAACCCTAAGCCAGGCGTCCTCAAACTAGGGCCCGCTGAGGACATTTATCCAGCCCACCGGGTGTTTTTGCCACCGCTGCCTGATATACTTAGTAGCCGACGCAGTCCAGCCCTCCAACAGTCTGAGGGACAATGAACTGGCCCCCTGTTTAAAAAGTTTGAGGACCCCTGCCAAGCAGTTTCTCTGGTGACCTCCATGGGAAGTGGTCAAATTATATGATAAAAGAAAGTCTCAACTATGAGCTATGATAATGTGGCATGTCTGCTAAGAGTAATAATAGGACTAGCTGAAGTTGGCCCGGCTTTGACTCAGCACTAGGCACTGTACTCTGCCCTTTTCTGTGTTACTTTGGTAACTCCAACTCTGGAGGACAAGACACTCTAATGGTTCCCATTTTGCAGAAGAAGAAGCTGAGGTTCCAAGAAAGGCAAGTGCCTTGTTCAAGGTCACAGAGCCTGGGGACAGCAGAGCCTGGTTCTGTCTGATCCCAAACCTGAGCTTTTAAACACTACACCAACCTCCTCCTCTCCTGGCTTTGCCTAAAGAATCAGGAGGGGCCTGAGTGGAAAAACAGCCAAAATGGGTGTATGGATGTTGGGGAGAAGGCATTTAAGGATAGACCAGAGCACCTCATTAGCCACATTGAGCAACTGAGCTACTGGCAGGTCCTGAGCAAAATGCTTTTAGCCCCATCTCAAACCACCTCTGGATCCATTTCCATTTTATCTGACACTGCAAAAGCCTGAATATGAAATGATTGGGGGCAGAAGGCCAATTAGCAAATTTATTAATAGGATTAAACATCTCTCCTCTGCTCTAATCATTCATGTGAACTAAATTTTCTCCCTTTGTTATCGCCATCAGTGCCTGTCATTGAAGGCTCAAGCATTTAAATATCTCTAAGGATGTTAGGATTTCAAACATTCGGAATCAGACACCAGGATTAGTCAGGATTTTCATCTGGTCTGGCGAGGTGGAGAGTTCCCTCCAGAGAAGGCAAGTGGTTTGCCCAGTCACACAGCTTGAGTGTCAGGCCTGGCGCTGGAACCCCAAGGCGTCCCCAGCCCTGCTTATCTCATATGAATTGCTGTGGTGTCAGATTTTTCCTGATTAACACTTCTCCAATTCAGCTTTCCTCTCTTTCTCCCTCCCTTCCTCCCCCCATCCCACCTCTCTTCCTTCCTCCTTTTCTTAAATCATAAAACAGAAGTACAGGACCATGTATGCCCATTTAGCTTAAATTTACTGATTTTAAGTGTTATTCCAGCCAAGTGAGAGCCCGATTCTTGATTCTACCAGGCATCACCTTAGCTCTACCTCCAAGTTTTCTGCTACCTACAGATATGATGAGGAGGCAGAAAACTCAGCGCCTTCATCTAAGTTGTTTCTGAAAACATAGGCCAGAACAAGGTACAAGACAGAGCCATGTGGACTGTCACTAGAGACCTCTCCATGCAAGGGATGAAATTGGTGATTCTCAGAATCCCAGAGCAGGCTGGCTGGTTTATGTGCAAAGCCTTTGTGTGGGATTTGAAGGCAGAAAACTGACAGAAGTTAGTAAGAGTCTAGATAGACTAAGGAAAGATCTGAAGCATGAAAGCCAAATGCCTTTTCCAGGGAGCCTACTAGGACCTCACTGTTGGGGACAAAAAATTCAAATAACGTCTTCCTTTTTAGAGTAGTAGTCCTATGACGGTTATATTGCTATTTTCACCTTGCAGAGTAGGAAACTGAGTCTCAAGGAGGATCTTGGTTGGCTCATGATTGGAGAGCAAGCCCCTAGAGCCTTTCTGATTGTAAGGTACCCTCACATGGCCTCCTGCCTGCAGCTTGAGGGCATGTCCAGGACATGCAAGCCTCTAATGGCCAGGAAGAGGCTGGGCAATTACTGCCAGCTTTCCAGCTCCTGGGGACCAAAAATGACAGCTACCAGCCTCCTCTTGACCCTGCCAGCTCTTCACCCGTGCCAGCTATGGACCCAGAGTAAGAGGAAGGCTATGGGAGACCATGTGGCTCCCAGCTGCCTCAGGGAAGCCAGTGCATTTGCATCCATGTGGCTGAGGCTGCACTTTCTCTCCATCTCTGGGATTCACCGATGTGTGACTCTCCCAGATGGCCAGATCGCACACCCGCAGGGGTCTCCTAGGGAGGCTTCCCCACTCACTAAAGTTGTGGGCAGCGTGCGGCTTGCTTCCTTCCTTTCTCCTGTGCTCAGCCAGCCCTGGCTGGTTAGGACTCTAAGCCCTGAAGGCTGTGGTACTACAATGTATGTCCCCTACTCCCCCACCAAAAGCTAAGGAAACAGTAAAATAAGTCTAAGGAAGTCTGCTAAAATCTGGATTTTCCCCTGATGACTACTTTGGTGACTTTTTTGGTAATATATAGGCTTTCAAAATAGTTTCTAGATGTCCCCCTGGGTAAAGTGCTGTGGCATCACAGCTCACAGCAACCTCCAACTCCTGGGCTTAAGCGAGTCTCCTGCCTCCACCTCCCAAGTAGCTGGGACCACAGGCACCTGCCACAATGCCTGGCTATTTTTTTTTTTTTTGGTTGCAGCCATCATTGTTGTTTGGCAGGCCCGGGCTGGATTTGAACCTGCCACCTTAGGTGTATGTGGCTGGCACCTCAGTCAATTGAGCCACAGGTGCTGAGCCAAAACAGTTTCTTTTTCCCCCCACAATTTTTGGTGTCTCTACTTTGGTGGTGCTTTAAGTATCTTCTGATATAAAAAAAAAAAGTATCTTCTGATATGCCTATTAGAAAGTTCAGCATCAGAGCCAGAACCAGATAGGAAAAAGAAAAAACTGATCTGTATTGGGCACCTACTATGTGCCAGGGACTGTGCAAGGTATTGACAAAATAACAATAACAAAAGAAAATATTTAAGTTGTTCTTGTAGTAATGATAACAAGAATAGCAGGAAGAAGAAATTACATTTGAGTAGCACTTTGTGCTAAGTACTCATCTAGGTGCTTTTGATACTAAACTAATTTAATCCTCACAACAACCATTGAGATGGGTACTGTGAATAGCCCCAGGTGACAGATGAAATCTCATACCATGAGATTTTTCTATTTTCTAGATGAGGAAACTGAGGTTCAGGAAGAAGTGACTTGCCCAAGTCCCCCCAGGAGACTGGAGGCAGCACAGGAGTCATGCCAGCCTTGATGGCCTCCAAAGCCCTTGTTGACTCTCTCAATGAGGGTCTGACTCATTTCCTTGAAGCAACTTGTTATTTGATGTGTCCCAGGGCTACAAATTAAAGGCTTAGGATTAAAGATTGAACACTGAGTCTTGTCCTGATCTTCTTGTCCTCATTTTGTGCTACCATCCCATCTCCCCAGTTCTTCCCTCGCTGAGTAACCACTCTACACACTGGTCCATGTTGTGCCTCTCTATGGGCATGGGCTCCCATCAGCCTTCTCCTAAAGAAGCAGCTGCTGGAAGGAGGTGAGAGCTATGTAGCACAGTCTTGGCCCTCAAGGAGCTTCATTCTGGTGATAATAACAGCAAATTTATGGAACTTTGACCATGCACCTGATTGTCTAGGACTTCTAGTATCCTGAGGCAGTAAGCAATATCAGTAGACCCTTTCCAGATGAGGAGACCAAAGGCTAGAGAGTGTAAGCAATGTCCAGTACCTCACTTCTTGTAAGTGGGTGAACTAGGATGTGAGCCCAGATGGTTTGGCTCCAGTACCTGCAGGGTGAGCATTGGATAAGGCTGTACCTGGGCCTCACAACACTGCACTACAGATTGTGTGACAGCTTGGGGGCCCAGAGGAGGGAGAAAGGGGCTGGAGAGTCAGAGAGGATGCCTGAAAGGGGTGGTATGGAGCTCAGTGGAAGAGCTGGGGCTTGGCCCAAGTGCAAATGTAGGTTAATGAAGGCCTAGGCAGGAGGAACAGGATGAGCTAGATGGAAATAGGCAACAAGAAGGGAGGAGGAATGAAGAAGAAGTGATGATGTGTACTTTCAAGGCTTGGGAGGTTTAACAGAAAGGTTGTCACCAGACATTGGAGTGAACAGGTTGGAGGCAGAGGCCAGAATGAGACTGACCATGTTCAGGAGGGTGAGAAAGGGGTCCTGGGAGGCTACAGATAGCAGGGGTGAGGAAAGGGCTGAGTGAGCAGGACGGGGACTGTGTGATAGCACATAAAATCATGTAACAGTAATGGACGCCACTCAGCAAGACACTGCCACATGTTGACACAGACACAACTATAAGACACTGAGAAACCAAAGATGCGACTCCTTACCAAGTTGTTTGTACAGTGCTGCCAACGTGAGCACACAGTGCCAAGTTTGCAGTATTAGTTGTCAGACTGGGTATTTATTTATACTCATTGGTTACAGCAACGGGTAGCAATGATTTGGGTGTTGGTGGTGGTGATGGGGGTGGTATTATTAGCAGTAGGTCATGATTATAGGAGTAATATTTGACGAGGCACAGGCATTGGTGACAGTAAGGTAGCAGTGGTATTAACAGTTGTAGTAATGGTGATGATGGAGAACAATGATGTTAGTGGGAACGGTGAGATTATAGCAGGGATAATGTTGCTCTTATAGAGCTGCTGGTGGGGCTGCTGATGGCAGTGGTTATGGAGGTGGTGTTGGTGTTGATAAGAGTGATAATAATGATGGTGTGGAAGTGACGGTAATGATAGTGACTGCGGTATTGTGGTGGTAGTGATGGTAGTTGTGATTAAAGACAGTGTCAGAGGCAGTCATGATGATGGCAGGGCTGATGCTGGTGACGGTGGTGGTGACACAGTGGTATTCGTGGTAGTGCTGCTGGTAGGGTGGCGGTGGCAGGGGTGGTAGCAGCTCTGGTGGATTGCAGCGATCATTCCCTTTGTCCACGCTATCTCCTTTGTCTAGGTTGCACAGGATTGCCAACCCTGTACAGAACTTGAATTCCCCCAGATATATTTGTCAAAAGTGGGAAAGAATAAGACAAATCAGTTCATCCCTCCAGAGTTCTTCTCTTATTCATTGGTACTTGCAGAATCATTAAACATACGCTGCCTTCTTGACATATGCATTCCAGCATGTAGCACAGGTGCCATGCCTGGTACATAGTCAAGTCTTCAATAAATATTTGTGAAATGAGGGATAAACTAGCAGAAGGACACAGGCCTTGCTCCTGGATGAACTCATCAGAGTGAAATGTCCCATCTTCCAAGATAATGTTGGGGTTGTCAGGCACCAGTCCCTGTTGCATCAGAATACACCTGCATTGACACCAGGAGGCATGGGCAGTGCAGTGATGCTTGTCACCTGGCAAGCTGGAAAGGATTGTTGGCATCTATTCTGCCCCTGGGAGCCCCTGGGTGTCATCTTGGCCTGATCCTTGTCCCCAACACCCTGCCCTCAGAGGTAAGGCCTGGTCTTACTCTGCATAAACTAATCACAAGGAACAGTGGAGAAAACAGCATCTTCCTGCTCTAGAGAGCTGCTGCCTCTCTCCTCAGAGGCCCTGCCATGCAGCAGAAACAAGAGGCACGTCCTGGCTCTGGAGACGTTCTTGGCAGCAAGTCCTCCATGACAGTGAGAGGGATTACAGAAGTGGTTTCAGATGCCAGTGCCTACACAGCCCACTCTCTCTCCACTAGCAGGTCACAGGCACCTGTAGAGCCTCCATTCACAGTGTACAGAAATGGAATGAGCCTGTGCCAACCTCTTAGGGTTTTCATGGCTTTCAGACTCATGGCACATAGTGAGAGCTCAGTAAATGGTTGCAGCTATTAATTTTGGTATCATTTATTATTTTGTTACTAGAGGAGACAGTGAGCTAATAAGTGGTGGAACAAAGTAGAACAGAGACTTTGTGTCTCTTTGGTGGGACACGTGTGACTTGGATTCACTGTGAACCTCCTAATCCTGGCACTGAGATGGGTCCTGTGAAGGGGTACATGGTGCTGGTGGGGTTTTTGAAAAACATGGGATGAACCATGGGCACTTGGGTCCAAGTGTGATTCTGCTGAATAAGGAAGAAGAGCTGGACGCTGAAGAGTCTTGGATTTAAACCCCAGACTTGCTTTTCCCTGGCTGTGAGACCTTAGAGACTCGCCTAGGGTCTCACAGCCAGGGAGAGGCTCTGAGGCTCCGCTGCTGAGCCTTAGCTTCCTTGTGTGGCTAGTGAGGTTAGCAGTATTGACCACATCGACTCCTTGGGAAGAGCGCAGAAAATAAAGTATAAATGGAGTGAGAGTGGGGATTTGTCTCTGAGGCAGCACAGGATGGAAGATAATGGAAAGACCAAAGTGGTTTTGGGATTAGAGCTGCCTGCAGCCTTTATCTGTCTCTGGAGTTGATTTATTATTCCCCCAAATCCTGGAAGAGAGTCAAGAAAAGGGAGGAAGGAAGAGAGGGAGATGGGTAATAGAGTATGGGAGAAAATGTAGACGTGGAGAGAGCAGGTAGCAGCTGCCTGCCTGTAGCAAGCACTCCATATAGGGAGAATTAATTGGTTGTTGTCATTTTTATTGTTGTGATTGTTCTTGGTAAAAGATGTAGAAGGGAATCCAGGTAGAAAGCACTCAAGGAGAGACGCACGGTGAGTGAGAGCATGAGATGAACAAAGCCCAGCCTGAATTTCTCCAAGCTGACACAGCAGCCTGTGCAGTCTGCAGAAGGTGGAAACTGAGGCGGGTTATTCCCTAAACCTCTAATACCACTCAGAGATTACATATCAAACAAGGGGAGATCATCAAAGGGTGCCTGGTGTGTGTGCATGTGTGTAGGGAAAGATAAAGCGTGCGTCTTTGTATGTAACATCAGACAGTATGCTGGACACTCTCCCTAAATTATCTCATGCAATTATTGCATAACCCTAGGAGGCAAATACTCCTATCATCGTTATCTTATAGATGAGAAAACTGAAGCTCAGAGAGAAGTGAGGAGCAGCCCAAGGTCACAGAGTTGCTAGTGCAAGGACGGCATTGGAACCCAGGCCTGTGTGTCCCTCTCAGAAATTCTACACCTACCACCTACTATTAGCTGCATCTGACACTTGAGGAAACTGAGGCTTGGGAAAGCTGTTTCATTGCACAGCCTGCTTGAAGCAGCAGGAGGCTACATCCCAACTCCGTCAGCTCCTCGGTGCCCTCCCTCACACATCTCTGGACAACACAAGACTCTTCCATGTCCTTTCTTCCTTCCCCCTCTTTCTTGACTGTCTTTCCAAACTTTGGGAGAGCAATGAACCAAAGTTTCTCTCTTTCCCTGTCAAGAGACAGAAACACTGTAGGAAGCTCCAGTCTCAATCATTTTGCAGTTTGTATTATCTGCATCTAAGCTGCCTGGGAAACAAAGCCTCCTCCCTTACTCAGGCATTGCTCTAATATGCCAGTGGGCAGCAACAGCCTGACTCCAGGGCTGGCCTGCATTGCTGCCCCCTCCCACCCCACCCCACCCCTTGCCCGCTTCTCACACAGCACCTGCTTAATCCAGGGGGCTCCATGTCCTGGGGATGTGCGCAGACTTAGAAGCCAGGCAGTGCTGTTCTGGAACCTGGCTCTGCCTTTCTTGAGCCATGTGGCCTTGGTTAAGGGATCTGCCCTGTCTGAGCCTCAAATCCTCCTTCTATGAAAGAGAGGTGTTATCTCTCTCTTATGATTGCTGTGAGGATCAATTGGAAAGGTGTACATAAAACACCTGCTCCATAATTGGCACTCATTGGAAAGCTAACAACTGATCTGCAAGTCTCAGGTTGCAGACTTGATAAGAACAGGACCCTCTGCAGCCACAACCGTAGTCCCTAGCACAAACATGGCAACTCCTGGCAGGGGCTGTCCCAGCCTCAGCCATTACCCCTGGTAGACATTGATCATCCATCCATCACAAGACTTTTTCCTTCTAAGCTAGAATGTGACCTCAGAATTCTTCTTAACAAGGCACTCCAAGAAGTCACTACCATTTGAGTATAATTGGTGTGAGAGAAAGATGAAGTTTATTTGCAACTCAGTTCTGATCCAGTCCATGTTGCTGGCTCAGCTGCTGCTCAGTGCAAGCTATCACTTTGCTCTGTTTTTGTGAATGTACTTTTCTCTCTCTGTGTGTGTGAGGGGTGTGTGTGTATGTGTGTGTTTAAACTCTTCTTCCAGAGTGAAAAACTATTCTAGTCATTTATGTATTGGTATATTTGTAAATCTCTGGACTTTCAGAATAGCACTTGCAATGTTGCATCTAAGGCTTGGTATCTCCAAGTAATATCAGCTCACGTCTGGGAGGAAGGTAGGTGGGAATCATGTTAGAATGTGCGGAAGCAAAATCCACACAAACATGCACCCTCAGCCATCTTTAGGAGTGACACAAGAGATGGCATGTGAATGTGAAGTCTTCAAAAGATTTAACAATTGATTGGCTGACAGCCATAATCTCAAGAAAGCAGACCTTGAATATGTGGGTCATTACAAAAGTTTGGAGACACACAAAAATCAAGAACCATAAAATCCAGTGGAACCAGAAAAAAGCCTCAATAGCAAATACAAATACAGTTCTTAGAAATAAAAACAAATCTGGAGGCATCACATTGCCAGATTTCAGGTTATATTATAAGACTATAGTAATCAAAATAGCATGGTAATGGCACAAAAATAGAGATGTAAATCTATGGAATAGGATAGAGAATCTAGAGATGAACCCAGCCACATATCATCATTTAATCTTTGATAAACTTAACAAAAACATGCAATGGGAAAAGAACCCTTATTTAACCAATGGGGTTGGGAGAACTCGTTATCCACATGTAGAAAACTGAAACTGGACCCATGCCTCTCACTATTGACAAAAATTGATTCTCATTGAATAAAAAATTTAAATTTAAGACAAGAAACAATGAAAACTCTGGAAGAGAGTGTGGGGAAAACACTTGAAGATATTGGCCTGGGGAAAAACTTTATGATGTAGACCCTCCACCCCCAGAAATTGCAGCAACACCAAAAATAAATAACTGGGATTTGATCAAGCTAAAAAGTTTTTGCATAGCTAAGAGTACCACAAACAAAGCAAACAGACAGTCTTTGGAATGGAAGAATATTTTTGCATGTTACGAATCTGACAAAGGCCTGATAACTAGAATCTACAAAGAACTCAAATTAAACAATAAGAAAAGTGCAAACAAGCCTCTCTTGTAAGTAGGGAAGAGATTTGAACAGAAACTTCTCTGAGGATGACACACAAATGGCCAACAAACGCATGAAAAAATGTTTATCATCATTAATCATCAGAGAAATATAAATCAAAACCACTCTAGGATCTCACCTAACCCCAGCAACAGTAGCCCACATCACAGTCCCAAAACACCAGATGCTGGCGTGGATGTGGAAAGAAGGGAACACTTCTACACTGCTGGTGGGATTGCAAACCAACACAGCCTTTTTGGAGAGAAGTATAGAGAATCCTCAAAGATCTAAAAGTAGACCTTCCATTTGACCCTGCAATTCCATTACTAGACATCTACCCAAAAGAACAAAAATTATTTTACCACAAAGACATTTGCACCAGAATGTTTATTGAGGCTCAGTTCATAATTACGAAGTTCTGGAAGTAACCTAAGTGCCCATCAACCCATGAATGGATCAACAAACTGTGGTATATGTATGCCATGGAATAGTATTCAGCCATTAAAAAAGATGGAGAGGCTCAGTGCCTGTAGCTCAAGCAGCTAAGGCACCAGCCACATACACCAGAGCTGGCGGGATCAAATCCAGCCTGGACCTGCCAAACAACAATGACAACTACAACCAAAAAAATAGTTGGGCGTTGTGGCAGGCTCCTGTAACCCCAGCTACTTGGAAGGCAGAGGCAAGAGAATCCCTTAAGCCCAGGAGCTGAAGGTTGCTGTGAGCTGTGAGGCCATGGCACTCTACCCAGGGTGACAGCTTGAGGTTCTGTCTCAAAAATAAATAAATAAATAAATAAATAAATAAATAAGATGGAGATTTTACATCTTTTACGTTTACCTGGATGGAGCTGAAATACATTCTCCTTAGTAAACTATTGCAATAATGGAAAAATAAATATCCAACATACTCTGTACTAATATGAAATCAATATATAAACAATTACATGCTCATAAAAGCAATAAAACACTAATATAGTCTAGTTTGGGGGTAGAGGGAAGTGGGAGGGTGAGGGACATTTGGCAGAAGGAGGGAGGGCATGAGGCAGGATCTTACCAACTATAACATTGTGAGGGTATATAACATGCCCCCTGGGTGAGGGGCTCTTCTACAAATGGAACTTTACTCTGGAAGTAAGAACAATGTAACCTAAAAATTGTACCATCATATTGATTAAAAAAAATACTTAAAAAACAAACATAAAATCCACATGGATGGAAACAAATGAAACCCTCCCAGTGACATTGGTAAGCTGAGTAAGTTGAAACTTGCATGGGTGAATCAGAAAGGACACTGTCAACTATGTTTCTTGGGAGTAAAATAATAGACCATGACACAGTCTGTCTCAAAACTTTCATAGTGACCTGCACAACAATTTATATTTCAGGGTAATGCTAGTTGCTATAACAAGTAAACCCCAATATTGCAGTGGTCTAACCCAAAGCATTGCATTTCTCCTTCATTTAACTTCACTGTGGGTATTCCTGGTGAGCAAGTAGCTTTCTTCCATGTGGTCACTCAGTGACCCACACTCCTTCCATCTTGTCACTCCCCAGTCTTCTGGGGAGTGGGCTCATCTACATCTGGCTAAAGGGGATAGAGAAGGCACACTGCTTCTTAAGCACTTTGACCTGGCAGTGACAAACATCACTTGTGCGCAATTTTATTGGGGAGAGCTTGCTCCCTCACTCTCTCCAGAGGGGAGGAGTGAAGAGGGCAGAAAGTGTGGCCTCTGGCTAGCCCAACAACTCCAGTTTCAGGGAAACATGTGATGGAGTTGAAGACCACAGCTGAGTCAGACCACAGACAGTAATTCAGGCTTGAGCACCACATTAACTGGGTGGAGTCCTGGCTGAGCAAGAGGTCAGCCCAGATGCTGTTTGGTCATCTTGGATGTAGAGCAGGGCAGCTCAAGAATGAGAGTCCAGCTAGTAGGGGCCACACCAAACCTGTCCAGGGATGCCCTGCCCTGAACAGAGACAAGGCCTGTGTGATGTTAACTGCCTCCTTCCCAAGGACAGGATGCAGCAGGTGGTCAGAGCCTGATGCTGTTACACATTTGGCAGTTCAGCCAGCATCCCCGATAGGTCTGGGGTCACCAGGAACCTTACTGTTACAATGCGCCTCCCCAGGCAGCTCTACGTCAGGGAGAGACAGTGCTGGTCAGGACATTTCCAGCATCCTTGTTCCTCGTGGCAGTTGCATTTCTCACTGTGGTTTATGTATCGGTCACATCTGAGTTAATGGGAGTATTCTGACAGCGAGTCCTTCCTGGGTATGCCAGCAAACCTCCAAGGCTGACTGCCAGAGGCTGGGGAATTCGCCAAGGTAAATGCCACCTTGTGAGGTCTATGGGAAGCAGCCAGCAGCCTCCCCCGGGCAGGACTCCTGCCGCACCACAAGGCTTCTGTGGCCAGCCTATGAGCCCTTAGGAGCCACATCCATAGCCCCACAGATCTGGGTCTGCTTTCCAGCTGTATGTGGGACATTCTGGCAGCTTTACCCTGATCTCTGCAAGAAAGAGAGCATGAAGGAGAGAAGTGGAAAAAAATACTCTGTTTAGACTTTTCCTCCAAAGCAGACCTCCTGAGCCGCCTCTGAACAGGACTTGGAACAAAGGAATCTTGGCGCTTTGATTATCGTGTCTGCAGCAGTTGTTGAAATGAATCTGACACTCACCAGTGCCTTGATAGGAATTATAATTACATCGGAAGACCCCAGGCAGCCGAGTAAACTGATTAGCTGCTGCTCTGAGTTGATAGATTTTTTTCCCCTCTGGGTCATGTGGGAGATGGTGGGAGCATGTTGGGTGGGGAGAGGCTGAGGTGGGTTGTGTACATCCAGGAAGCCCAATCAAGTGGTAGGCACAGGTCCCCCGAAGGGATGGTCTGCCAGGTGCCCACCTGCCCCCGCATGGTATGGTACATCTCAGCTCCCCCAGCCAGGGACTGTGCTCTGATCTTGTGCAGAGAGCTGTCCTGAGAGCAGGCTGAGGGCGTCTGCGCGGGTAGGCGATGCTCTGGGAAGCCCTCCCCCAGGAAAGCCGACGTGTTCTGCCAGGCATAATGATTGCATGGATAATTACACGATTCAGAGCCTGCTGGAGAATGCTGGGCTGGTGCCAGAGCAGAAAGGCAGGGTTCCGGATTGCGGCCGGTTACCACATCTCACAGTCAACTTTGAAAGAAGCGGGCAATCAGTCTCCCTCCTAAGAATTCTACCTGGCAGGGCCAGAACATGGAAACATCCTCCCCCACCCATCCTCTTACAGGAGGGGGTTCCCAGGCTTCTGACCTAAGCCTTCTTCAATACATCACCTCCTGGCGGCAGCTCAGCCCCTCTCACCACCCCTATGGGGTGATAACACCAAGTGCTCCTCCAGCCAAGCATCTCCAGATATGCACAGGGCATCTCCTTCACATGTCCCCTCCAGCTCATTACACCCCAGACCTGGCTACTTCCCTTCTGCCCTGGTCTGCTTCTCAGTCCATATTCTCTTCCCAGCTAGCACCACCCATCTCCCCAGACCCCCAGCAAGGCACTCAGGAGTCCGTCTAACCTCCTCCTCCTCCTCCCCCACCTCCTGTGTGCCATCCGAAGCCAGATCACATCATCACTTCTGCAGACACGTGTCTCCGCTCCTGCTTCACTTCACAGCCCCACGTGCACAGCCCAGGTCCAGGCTCCACAATGATTTCTGGCTTTCTTGTAGTGGCCCCTCCCCGGCTTTCCCATTTCTACCCTAGTCCCCTAGAGACCAGCTTCCCACGGCCTCCAAAACCATTGTCCTTGTGAAAATCTGCTTGCATCTTCCCACACCTGGAGTAGTGTCCCCTCACCCTCAGCAAAACTTAACTTGTCCCCTTCAGGCTGTGCTCAAGGCCCTTCTCAGGATGCCCAGCACTGCGTTTCCTGCCAGCGTCATGGCAACCAGCCCTATGGGATGCCACATACACTCCTCCCAGTTCCTCAAGCATGGCTTTGTCCCTTCTGAAAATACGAGCAAGAAGTGGAAGAATAGAAGGCTGAACGTGCTGGGCACTGGGGCCAAACTCTCTGGGTTTGAGTCTTGGCTCCATCACTTGTTAGCTGTGTGACCTTGGGAAAGTCATTCTACCACTCCGTTCTTTCTTCTTGTCCATGACATAGAAATAATAGTAACAGTAGAACACATCCCACAGGTTGTTGGGAGGATTGGCGGACATAATTCATGCTCAACACTCAGAATATAGCTGATGCCCAAGCTCTGTGTTATCAAGTGTCCACTGCAGACTTGAAGGTGCAGCCCACGAAATGTGAAATGGAGGGGAAATGCATTCACTTTCTACTGTGCCTGCATTCTACAGGGGGAGAAACTGAGGTCCTGAAAGGGGACAGCCCTTAGCATGGCCACCTCAGGAGGCTGACTCCTGTACCCCAGCCCAGCATTCTCTGATCTCTGAGTTCCCTGAGGGTTCACCAGTGGCGAGAAGGATTCCTCCCCTACAAAACCCTTGATTCTGAAAAGCGGGCTGACATGAGAGAGGAATGGTGTGCAACTCAGCTTTCCAGATGAAACCAAAGAAAGGACATCTGATGCAGGGGCAGTTAGGAGTGAGCTTATGCCCAAAGCCTGGGGAAACTGACCTAGGACTGAGGCCCTGGACCCATTTACTGGGTCCCTGCTGTGTGCCCAGGGTCAATGGAAAGAGTCCACGCCTTGGGGGGGGGGGTGCCAGCCTAGGCTTTGGAGACAGCTGTGTCTGTGGGTGAGTCTTTATCCCTGTGGGCCTCTAGCAGAGGGCCTAAGAGCATGCACTGTGCAAGCTGCCTGGGTCCTAATCCTGACTCCAGCACTTAGCAGTTGGACTACTTTAAGCGAGTGTTTTAACCTCCTTGAGCTCAAGTCTCAATTTCTTCTTCTGTAAAATGGGAGATCATAATAATAACTGCTCCACAGGGTTGTTGTGAGGATGTAATCTGCATAAAAGGACCTAGGTAGTGCCTGAGACTTAGATAAAGCTCAAAGAGCATCTAAAAATGGCAATAACCAAGCACTGTACTGTATGTCCAAAGTCTGTCTCTGCAGAGAGCCCGTGTGCCTTCTCTCCCTAGAAGGCAGAGGAAGGAAGACCTCTGTGAAAACTATACATACATCTTTGCCAATTGGCAGTTTTTCCTCGAGTTAATTTGGGAGCCTGTGACCTTTCCTGCCGTGAGTTTCTGTGACTCAGGCTGCAGTATTGCAATGCCAGCCAAATGTGGTGACACAAGCCCCTTCCCAGGCAACTGAAGAGAAGCAGAAGTTTCTGGAAGCTTCTCCTGGGGGAAGGGGTGGGGAGAGCCATCTGATGCAGTGGGATCCACCTGGTGGAAAGCAGTGATTGCAGACTCTGTCTCTGACATTTCCTTCAGCAGGGGGTGAGGGTGTTCAGGTGGTATCACCATGTGTCTCACCCTGCACCCGGGGCCCAGAAACCACACTCCTGCACAGGGCTTCTGTGTCATAGTCACGAGGAAGGCAGGGCTGCCAGACATGCCAGAGCCAACCAGGCTGCTTTCCTGGGGCAGTACCTCTCCATATTCTGTGCAGTACCAACTTACAACCACCCTGCCTACCATCCACCGTCTGCCAGGCCCTGGCTCAGTCTGCTGGACTTCACATCAGGACCTGGTGTGTGACCTGACCAGACTCAAATCACTTTCCTGGTCATTCGATATCCTCATTATGCTGTGACTATGAAATGAGGACGAAGTCTGCAGTGCTTAGAACAACGCCCGTCCAACACTGCATGCTCAGTAAATGTGTTATCAAAATCAGCCCCGCGAGGCAGCCTGCTCCTGCCGATGAGGAGAGGGAGGCTGCAGGAAGGGAAGCATGGCACATGCTCAGGTGGGTTGGGACTCAGACCTGTGGGTTCCACTCTGGGCTCTTCTGCTCTTCTCAGGCTGCATTGGCACTTTCACTGGAAGGGTTCATTCATTCTTCCACTATCAAATGTGCTCTGCCCCAGGTTGCATCCATCTTTAACTGGAACTCTGTCCTTCTGGGACTTGAAGATTTGCTGAACTTGGAGAGCACCAAACTCAGGTAGTAGTATCTGGGAGGGAAGACTGACATATTGTCAGCTGCTTCTTACTCCCCTGCCTTTGTTCATCCTGTCCCCACCATCTGGGACAACTGCTCAGCCTCTTACGCACACCTTTCTTCTGACTAGCTCCTTCCTGTCGTTTGCAACTTGGTATGGGCATCACTGTCTCAGGGCGTGCTTCCCTTATCCTGCCCTCAAGCCTGGCTTACGTGACCCTTCTTCATGCTCCAACACTCCCTGCTCAACCAGCAACCCCGTATGGAGCTTGGAGCCATGAAGCTTTGAGATCAGAGTCCAAGCCTTATACAGCTTACAGTGCCTTACCTGTGGCAGGAATTAAATAAAGCTACGTGTTTACTTATTTGCTAATATTCTGCCTTATTACAAAAAAGTCTTGAGGAAACTAAATGAATCAATGTTTGCAGAGCCAAAGTAAACTGAGGCAGGGGTGACGACCCAGGAGAAACTGGGAATCAGGAAGACCTGGGTGACAATTCTGACCCTGGTCCTGTGCCTTCTATGGAACGTTGAAAATGTCACTTTACCTCCCAGAGCTAAACTTAGCTCATCAGGGGGTACAAATGCCAATGTGCTGTGAGGTCACAGTGTGTGAACCATATGCCAACATCAGCAGGTCAGCTGGGCATGGTGACTCAACCCTGTAATCCTAGCACTCTGGGAGGCCAATGTGGATTTTTTGCTTGAGCTCAGGAGTTTGAGACCAGCCTGGGCAAGAGCAAGACCCCCAGACGTGGTGGTGCATGCCCATAGTCCCAGCCACTTGGGAGGCTGAGGCGAGAGTTTGAGGCTGCTGTGAGCTATTATGATGCCACAGCACTCTACCCAGGGTGACAGAGTGAGATCATCTCAAAAAAACAAAGTGAACAAACAAGAAACATGAGCCGCTGACAGCCATGGCAGAATCAAGCAGTTGACTTTGACATTGAGATTTTAAGCTATTCACAAATGATCAGAAGACCCATGGCCGGTGGTCCCTAGTGATTTTGCTGAAGTACAAACTCACATGGTGCTCCTTGGAGTTCTGGTGGCAGAGTGTCATTGAGCTGGATACGTATTTACACACTTACCCACCCACCCCAGCATGCACATCTCAAAACAACTATGTTTTCCTCTATTTGTCCTTGTGTTTTTAGCTACAGCAAAAATTATTTTAAAAAGAAAACAAAATGCTTCTGTTTTGAGGGTCATGATATAGTCTAATGTCACACAGCATTCATTTTGGGGGATGAGTTTATGTTAATAATTTCATAAATGATTGTCATCCTGCATTTACAGAAACACAGCAGTTCTAAAGAGGTCATTTTATTTTTCAATTATCCTTTGCTGCATGTTAAGAGGGACATGGCATGCTGCAGTGGTGTTTGTGAGCTGGAGGATTTAGGAAGGCCTCAGGAGCCCTCCTGGGAGCATCCAGGATCGACTGCAGTATGAACTCCATGAATTTTGCCTGGGGCCTGCCTTCGAGGAGACCTACATCTCAGCAGCCAACCCCATCCAAGCTGCTCTGGAATCGGAGGCTCTCCCCTCACCTCTCCCATTACTCTGCCCCAGTCAGTAGGCTCTTTGTTGAAGGAGTGGGCTGCTAATGAGTGGTGTCTAGGTAGCTGGGTGAGGATTTCTTTTTTTTTTTTTAGACAGAGCCTCAAGCTATCCCCCTGGGTAGAGTGCTGTGGCATCACTGCTCACAGAAACCTCCAACTCCTGGGCTCATGCATGTCTCCTGCCTCAGCCTCCCAAGTAGCTGGGACCACAGGCACCCGCCACAACGCCCGGCCATTTTTTGGTTGCAGCCATCATTGTTGTTTGGCAGGCCTGGGCTGGATTCAAACCCGCCACCTTAGGCGTATGTGGCTGGCGCCTCAGCCACTTGAGCCACAGGCGCTGAGCCTGGGTGAGGATTTCTAAAGCCTATAAAACCCTGACAGTCTTCCTCCCAACACCATCTGGGCTACTGCAAAGTGCTGTAGGTCAGGCTTCTGTGCTGCTGTGTTATTTACTAGCTGGGTGACCTTCCTTATCTGCAGAATGGGGCCAGCCAGCACGGCTGCCATGAGGAATAAATACAACATGCCATGTCCACTGCCTGGGGCATAGCACAAGCCCAAGAAAACTAAATTCGTCCTCCTAAAGTATCCAGAATATGGTTAGATACAAATGCCCAAGAGTAATGTCACTGATGGGGCTTATGCCAATTTCATGAAATAATGAGATCAATTCATCCCCTGGCAAGTTCACCACTGCCAATTATTCCTATCTTTGGTAATATCAGTCCTAAGGTACCTGGAGTTTCAGATCTCATAATTAGCACACTGTTATGCTGATCCTGCTTCCAACAAGGGAATTTTTTTTTTTTTGAGACAGAGTTTCACTACATTGTCCTTGGTAGAGTGGCATGGCATCTTATCTCACAGCAACCTCAAACCCTTGCTCACTTGCCTCTTCCTCTGATTAGGATTAATCCTGGACGAGACTTTTCTGCAAGACCAAGGTCACCATCCCACAGCTGAATACTGTTGGTATGTTTCTTTCATCTAGGCTGCTAGTATTTGGAGAGCAAGAACTAACTTTCCCACTTACCACTCTAGCACCTAGCATAGTGCCTGGCACACAGGAGGTGCCAGTGTCTCATCAAATACTTTTGATTGTTTAGATGGCAACACAAATAAAATCAAACCGCAGATGGTTCCTGGGGCTCCAGAATGGGATTATTATTGGTGGTGATGATCTCATATCTTAGAAGTATTATATTATTAGTACTTGATGTGTCAGGTACTATATTAGGGGCTCTATGTATTTATTCCTTTTAATCCTCCCAACACCATAATGCTGGTATTACTCTTCCCATTTTGTAGATAAATAAACTGAGGGTTGGGAAGGACATTTAAAACCTGGAGACCAACAAGAGCTAAGGCATGGAGGGGTGCAGTGGCGAGGCACTCTTGGTGAAGACCACGGTGCCGAGTGGCTGAGAGTCTACATTCTGGGGGTCAGACTGTCTAATGTGAGTTCAGACCCCAGCTCTGCCATTTATAGGCTCTAACGCTGACCAACATTGTTACTCTACCCCTTGTGTCTGTGGTCTGCCATCTGTAAAATGGAACTAATGATAACAGAACCAGTCTGAGAGGTTTTGTGAGAAGGGGCAACAGTGAGCACAGTGTCTAATAGGAAGCAGGAGCCATGCACTTGGGCTTAAGGCATCCTCTTGCCTGAGCCTCCCAAGTAGCTGGGATTACAGGTGCCTGCCACAACAGCCAGCTAT
>CAUYQV010058439.1:0-29205 GCA_963574575.1 Galagoides demidoff
TGATGGTAATGTAAACTAATACGGTCCTTTTGGAAAGACATCTGGAGAACACTTAGAGAACTAAAAATAGACCTTCCGTTTGACCCTTCAATTCCTTTATTATGTATATTCACAGATGACCTAAAATCACATTACAACAAAGATATTTGTATCAGAATGTTTATTGCAGCCCACTACATAATTGCCAGGTCATGGAAGAAGCCCAAGTGCCCATGGATCCATGAATGGATCAACAAACTGTGGTATATGTACACCATGGAATACTATGCAGCCATAAAGAAAGATGGAGACTTTACGTCCTTCATGTTCACATGGATGGAGCTGGAAAATGTTCTTCTTAGGAAAGTATCACAGGAATGGAAGAAAAAGTATCCAATGTACACACCCCTATTATGAAATTAATTTATACCTTTTATATGAAAGCTATAACCTAATAACAGCCTAAGAATATGGGGAGGAGGGAGGGAGAGGGGAGGAAGGAATGGGTGGAGGGAGGGGGAATGGAGGGATCACTTCTGTGGTTTATCTTACAAGGATACAAGTGAATCTTTCTAAGAGTAGAATATGAACATTTTACACAATAAGTAAGAAAATGACATAAAGGCTATGTTAACCAGTTTGATGGAAATGTTTCAAATTGTATGTGAAAACATCACACTGTATCCCAGAAGTGCATTAATGTACATAGTTACCATTCAATAAAAAAAAAAGTTACATGGATTCTACAACAAAATCTACAATAGAAAAAAAATCAATTAGTAATGATTAGAGATGTGACTTCCTTTACAACTTAGGCAGAATAAGACCTGTCTCAACAGGCAGAGAAGGAAAGACATATTTCTTCCATAAAGCTGAGTAAGGAAAAATCAAATAGCTATACATGATAATGTCAAGGATCAAAGTAAAATACGTAATTATTAATCAAAATACTTTATTCATTCCTACAATACTCATTATTTCTGAGTGAAATAATAAAGGAAAACATTAAGACAGTTTGGACCCACCAATTTTTCAATAATAAGGAACATACACATTTATGAGTCATGACAATTAAGTTCACGAACTCATCCTAAGAAAACATTCTGTTGACCTCACTGCAGAGTACCACTGTGGTCACCTTCAAGATGACCCTTGGGAAGCTGTGCACTGAGCCAGCACCTTCTCCAACTTCAAAGCACTTTTTCTAAGATAAGTTCGTGAACTTAGCATATTGTGAAAGCCAAATAGTTTATTAATAACAATGTTGAAACAGACACAGTTAAATGTTTAAGGTGATATAAAAGCAGCACAAAAATGCTTTTGTCCACCTAAAAATATACTTAGTGATACAAATGTACTTCTTTCTAACAATCAGTGAGAACCCTGCTACTCTGCAAATGGAGTAATCTTTACATTCTGGGTTGTTCAGTCGGAGCCCAGCTCAGTCTGGAGTCTGGATCAACACCATGAACAGCAGCTCCTGGCCTCAGTCCCAAAAGACTCAAGAAAGAAAAGGTGCCTTCGCAGAACACAACACCTCTAAACACCCCTCAGAACGTGACTTATGCAGAAATTTCACAGCAGTGCTGAAACATTTCTACAGTCCACAAATTTCCAGGGATGTCATGGGAGCATTTTCTCAACAGGTGCAGACGGGCCAGGCTGAGTCTTAAGTCCTTGAGTCCCAAGTCCCAGCTCCAGGCTGGGGAGAGGGGTGGTGTGTGTTGGTCGGACACAGAGGTGCATCTGGTGGAATCTGAGACCCCCCCACTCTCCCCAATCCCCCGCACTCCGGGCCAGGTCTCAGCCACCCCACAATTCTCAGAGCAGCAGCAGCACCGATTCTCAGGCGGTTTCACTCACATCCTACCACCAGCTCACACCTGCCTTGGTTTTAAGAAAATCTTCTCTTTAATTTTGCTTTTTAATATAATAATGATGTCAGTGTATTGGGAGACATGTCAATTTAGGGATGAAGTATAACTAAAGAGGCTGTCCAAAGTCAAATGTCTTTCAGAAGCATTTATAACAAGTCCCAACCTAAGTATCTTGGCAAATCTGGTGGGGTCTACAGAACGCCCGGCCCAGCAACGGCTGCGTGCACTACCCTCTGATGCACAGGGGCACCCTCCAGGCTGGACCCCATTTGGGGCTGCAGAACAACTCTAAAAGTATATTTTAAAGGCCAAAAATTACACAAAGTATGTTTTCTACCACAGAGGGATGAAACTAGAAATCAATAACAAAAATTTCAAAAATTCACAAAATATGTGGAAATTTAAAAAAAAAAAAAAACCTTCCAAACAACCAACAGAGCAAAGAAAGAAATCGCAAGTGAAAGGAAGAAACCCACGAAGATGGATGACAATGAAAATCTGTCACACTGATGCCTACGGGACAGAACACAGGCAGTGTTCAGAAGGAAATTTACAGCTGGAAACAGCTGCATGCAGAAGACGCATTTCCAATTAATAACCTAACCTTCCGTTTAATAGACTGCTTGAAGAAAAGGAAACCAAACCCGTAGCAAGCAGAAGGAAGAAATTCAGCCTATTTGGAAGGAAGGATGGAGCATCCTCAAAGGGCTAGAAGTAGAACTTCCATTTGATCCCACAAATCCCACTACTAGGCATCTATTCAGAAGAAAAACATCATTTTACCAAGAGGATATATACACTAGAATGTTTATTATAGCTGAATTCACAGTTGCCAGGAATCGGGATCAACCCAAGTGCCCATCAACCCATGAATGGATTAACAAGTTGTGTTTTATGTACACCATGGAATACTATTCAGCCATTAAACAAAGCGACTTTTTATCTTTTGTATTAACCTGGACAGAATTGGAGAACACTTCCTTAAAGTATCACAAGAATGGAAAAGCAAGTATCCAATGTACTCAGTACTAAGATGAAGCCTGCAGAAGGATCAACACAGGCCCAGGTGTGCTCCCACCCAACGAGCCCAATGTAGGGTACAAAGCACACGGGCTGGGGGAGGGCTGTAACTTGGACTTTACCCAGTGAAAGCAATGTAACCTAATCGTCTGTACCCTCACATTAATCTGAAATAAAAATAAATTACAAGATAGATTTATAAAAACTAAAGCAATTAAATTATTTAATTTTTAAATTTCCCACAAAGGAAAGACCAGGCCCAAATAGCTTCACTGGTGAATCTTACCAAACATTTAAAGAAGAGTTTATACAAATTCTTCACTTTTACAAAAAAACAGAAAAGGCAGAAACACTTCAAAACACATTCTGTGAGGCCCCTAATGGCTTGATACCAAAACCAGACAAGTAAACAACAATGACAACAACAAAAGAAAGCTAAGCTATAGTTGAATATTCTTTTGAATACAGATATAAAACTCTTCAACAAAGACCAGCAACAGACTTGTAAAAAGGATTATGTACCAGGACCAAGTGGTTTATCCAGGGAATGCAAAGTTGGTTCAATATCTGAAAATCAATTAATGCAGTATACCATTCAATTAAATAAAGGCCAAACCCACATGATAATCTCTAAAGATGCAAAAATAAATTAGTAAACCAATTCCATTGATCATAGCCTCTAAAAAAAAATTAGGAACAAATTTAACAAAAGATATGTAGAACCAATACTCGAAAACTATAAAACATTGTTGAAAGAAATGAGAAAAGCCCTAAATTTATAGTAATGAAGACAGCGTAGAACTGACATAGAGACAGAATCAGCGGGGTGGTGGCTCCTGCCTGTGATCACAACACTCTGGGAGGCCAAGGTGAAAGGATCCCTTGAGCTCAGGAGTTGGAGACCAGCATGAGAAAGAGCAAGACTCCATCTCTACCAAAAATAGAAAAACTAGCTGGGGGTTGTAGTCCCAGCTATTGGGGAGGGTGAGGCAGGAGGATCGCTGGAGCCCAGGAATTTGAGGTTGCTATGAGCTATGACACCACAGCACTCTCCCCAGAGTGGCAGAGTGACTCTATCTAAAAAAAAGACAATCAAAATAAAAATGGGCAAATGATCTGAATAGACATTTCTTCAAAGAAACTCACAAAAGCACAAAAGGTCAATAAGAGGGTGGAGAAAACTGTGCTGCTGACAGGAATATAAAGTGGTGCCGATGCTTGGGAAGCAGATTGGCTGCTCCACGTAAGGCTAGAAGAGAGCTACCACACGACCAGCAGTTTCATCCTTAGGCACATACCCAAGAGAAACAAAAGCATATGCCCACATAAACACCCCCCTGGATACCTGTGCACACATTGTTCGTGACAGCCAAAATGCAGAATCAACTCAAATGTTCACCAGCTCCTGGAGGGATGCATAAAATGCAACATATGCATACAACGGAGTATCATTTGGCCAGAAAAATGAAGTACTGATATATCCTAAAACACAGATGAACTTGAAAACATACCGGATGAAAAAGCCAGTCACACAAGCCCACATACTGTACAACCCCTCTGCTGTTGCCTGTCAGAACAGGTGAGGGTACAGGGACAGAGAAGGGGTGAGTGGTGGCCTAGGGTTGGAGACACAGACAGGAAGGAGGGAAGGGAGAATGAGCAGTGACTACTTAACACGAATGAGGTTTTTCTTTTTGGAACAAGAAACACATTGTTCTAAAATCAACTACAGTAACAGTTGGAGTATTCTGAATACACTAAAAGTCATTGAATTGTATACTTTAAATGCGTAAATTGTATGGTATGTGAATTATATATCAATAACGCTCTTAAAATGTGAATTACAATGTGAAACTCTTTCACTATTAAAAAAAATAGGAAGACACATGACTACATGAATAGGCTCTGGAGGCAGACACCACCCGAACCACACAGCAGAGGTGAGACAGGCGAGTGTCCCCATGTGGTCTTGGAGTGCAGCAGTGGCCCTACCACACACGGCCCCTTCTACCACCACTCTGACCCCCACCTCAGCTGCAGCACCTCTGACCCTGAAGGAAGAGAGAAGCCTGGACCAAACTCCCAGACTACAGGGAGGAAAATGGCAGGTAGAGAAATAGGCATTTGTGCCCAGCAGAGAATGACCCGCCCCAGAAACACAGGAAGGTGAGATGGGGGCTTCACCAAAACCATGTCCCTCTTGCTTCTGTTTTCATTTGAGGATCATGTTTCTCTTGCCAACCTACCCTGAGTAAAAAATTACGCTACTGAAAGAAATTCTCATCACTCCCGACACCTCACCCCAAACCCTAGAAAACCTTCAATATTTCCAGAGGGATCTGTCAGGGCTCCTCACTTAAAAGGAAGAAGGAAGAGCCAGCAGGGACTGATTGCGTCCCAAGCCCTTGCCCTTTTTCAGGCCACCTTCATTTGGCCTGAGCTTCAGTGAGACACTTCCCAGCTGATCCCACTGGCCTACCCTTCCTCCTGTTTACCCAGCCCCTCCACTGGAGCTGCAGAAGTGAGTTCTGACTGTGCCTCCAGATTCTGCTCTAGCTCAGCTCTTAGCCTTAAAAGAACCAAGTCTCCAGCAGGGCTTCCCACATAAACTGTCCTGAGCTGGTGGGACCTAAACTCCCTTCCACAGGCTCCAGGCAAGAGGGGGAAGGCTGAATGCATCAGCTCACACTCTGCAGTCTCTGAGAAGAGGGAGGCAGGGGGTGTCAGGCAACGAATACTCCCTGTGGGTTGGCATATTCCCCACCCTGTGGACCCTGGGGTTGGGGGGGTGCTGATTGGGACCTTCAATCATCAGAGCAGAACAGAGGCCACAGGCCAACAACCCCACACAGGCGTTACTTGACCCACAGAGTATGATCTTCTGTGGTCTTTTTAAAAATTTTCAATTATCTGAACTTAATAATGAAGATATTACCTAGAAACTCTCTTGGTGTTTTCTCTCCAGAATAAAGACCCAACAACTCAGTGCCTGCAGCCTGCATCCCTGCATGGTGCCTGGGGACTGGAGCCAAACTGACCATCTTGTTGCCACCAAGACAGCGCAGGCACCTGTCCTGGAGGCCGGGAGGCTGTGCCCAGCTCTCCTCACCTGCACCCCTGCACACACAGCAGCCTGGGAGTCTGTGACCCTCTCCTACAAACCACTACTCTTCACTCCACACAGCCAGCGGCCTGGTTCTTTCTTCCCATCCCCAGTTTTGTGACCAAATTTAACACGTCATACCGGCTGGGTTCCACCCCTCCGTTATCCCTGCTAGGGTTTATGTGCTATCCCACCTGGAGAGAAGACTGTGTTCACTCTGACGTAAAATAAAGCTGTATTCCAAAGAACATACAGAGTTTTGAACATGAGATACAGAAAAACATATCCTAAGGAAAATAAGTACCAAGTTACAAATCAAGGAAAAAATATGAGGTTTAGGATCCTGGAAGTGCTGTATGTTAAAAGAACACTATTCAATTCAAACCCAATTGGAATGAATGCAACACTTTCCTGTTATTAGAGAATGATAGATGCAACCAACTCTCTTATTCAAAAGAATTGTAGCACAACCATCTCCTCCTCAAAACACTGTGTTTGTAAATTGTACAATCTGTCAAAAATTGAAGACCACCTGAAGCAATGTATTTACATCAGCAAATCGTCATGGTGAAATTCACTGACCTAAATATTAAAAGGATATAAATGAGACACTGGCACAAGTTATACCAGTAGAATAAGTGGCAGACGCTTCACATGAAGAGCAGAACAGCCTGGGACACAGGACGCTGGTGCGGCACATGCCCCACACTCATGCAGCAAACTTCCTTAACTTCTCACCAAGATTCTGTTACGCTCAACAGGAGATGACACTGACCTTTTCCACAAGGCAATTCACATGAAGTAAATTAAAATTCTCTAATCCAAAAAAAAATTCTCTGAGCAAACAAAACCAATTATTTTCTGTTATAACAGTCACATGTAATTAATTGTGTTCATGATTCAGGACACAGTGTATGTATGACTTTCTCTTCTCACTTTTAGATGGACATGCAATCGTTTTTAAGGGAACCCAGTCATTTCCTGCAGAGCTACATCATGGCTTTCTTCTTCCCTCTCCTTTATTGGTTTCTTTTTCCTTTCCTTTTTTTTTTTTTTTTTTTTTACTTTCCTTTGCTTTTTAATATTTAACTTCAGAGACTTCTCTAAGCAAAATGTCCTTTGTTCCTGCCAGGGACAAGTCAGAGTAATGGTGGGCTTTTTGCCATAAAGGAAGAGCATTTAGGGAAGAGTGTCAACCACCACTCACAGCCCCATGGCGGGGCTGGCTTCCTCTGCACCACCAGGAAGGCCAGTACCTGCCTTCTTCCCCCTGCACTAAAATCTCAAACATGAAATTTAAAGAAAAGTCAGATTCTAGATGCAAACACCACCCTTCAGAAACTCACACGACATGTCACCTTCTTTTCCTCCTCCTCCAACCCCCTCTTTCTGCCTCACCCCAAGATGCTGGTCTGTTTGGATGGTTGTGGCCAAACCACTGCTAAAGGAAGGGGTAGAGTCTGTGGCACTCAGATTACTACGATTTGTATCTGCAGTATTAGTGCTATGCCAATTAAACCCTGAATACGTAATTTTACACCGTTAATTCTATAAAATTGACACCTCAAAACTGATAATTCCTACCATTTTTCCCTCTGTCCTATTTTTAAGTGAAAATAACAAGACACAGAGAGAAGAATGAATATGCATTAGTTTTCTGAAGCTGTTGTAACAAATTATCACAAATGTGGTGGTTTAAAACAACAGAAATACATTCTCTCACCTTTCGAGGGCTAGAAGTCTGAAATCAAGCAGGGCCACAGGGAAGTCCTTCCTCACCTCACCTCCTCCAGACTCCAGCAACCGCCCTGCACTACTGGCCTTGGTGGCATTGCTCTAACCTCCATCTTCAGGTCCCTTTCCTCTGTTTGAGAGCAGCCTCCCTCTGACTCTTAAATGTGTGGTGGCCTTTAGGGCTCACCCAGATAATCATCTCACCTCAAAATCCTTATTGTAATTACATCTGCAAAGACCCTTTATCTAAATAGGATAACATTTACAAATTACAAGCATTAGGACTTGATCTCTTTGGGTGGCCAGCACTCAACCACCTAAAAGCGGAGTAGAGTATTAACAGGTGAAACGTCTGAATTGGTTGACAAGCACAGCTGGCTGCTTGCTGTCCTCCAGTTAGTTACAGTGCACATGGCAGACGCCCCATTCTTACTGAGCAGGCCCCAGTTCTAACACTCTCAGCACTCAGTAGCTCAAGATTTTTAATCTGGAATATCACCTGGATGGCAAAGTGAGTAGGATTAAATTTAAAAAATTATTCAATAGGTGAAACCATCTCTCTCAGAGGACCCAGCTTGATAAGGACTCCAGGAAGGAAATAAAGTTCTATGTTACAAAATCAACAACAAGCCACACTGAAATAAAATCCTCTGGTTAGATGGGAACGAAAGAAAAAGAGGGGCAACAAAATACCCTTCTTGGCACCAGGGAGAAGAGCATGAGCTAAGTGTTGAGGCATAGGAACGAAACCTACTAAAATAACTTTTTTAGCTTAAAGAGAAAGAACAAAAGTATGATGGAGTTGAGAAGGGAATTCATTTTTGAGAGAAGTGAATGAATACACAGTATATGACTAATTTAATTTGGTCCAGCTGTACCTAAGACAGGGTACAATCAAGATAAACATTTGCTAGGTTTGCCTACCATAAAAAGAAAAGAATTCAATATATGGTCAAAGAAACAAAAGCAATGGGGGGAAAAAGAGCTTCAAGTGAAACCATGAGAGGATTTTTTGAAAGCTGTAAGCTAGTTCTTGTTCCACTAACTATAAAAGATGACAAAATGTCAACTTATTTTCAAGACTGTGGACAGGAAATAAGTAAAAATTTTGCTTTCTTATAAAGATCTAACCAAAGCAGTCTGAAAAGTAGAAGATGGGAAATATTCCTCTGACCCCTTCATAAAATCCTAATATCTCTGGAAACAAATTCAAATACTTCCATCCCTTCCATACTCAATCTAAATTTGGAGCTTAGAGAACAATACATAACATCGTCCAGCCATCATGGACGTGTTGACAACTCAAAAAATGTGCCACCTTAGAAGTTCTGAAATATGCAGATTCACAGCCACAATAAAGGAAAGGACACTCCTCGAGGGCTTACGCTGGCCAGGCACTGTGGTAGGTGCTTAGCTCGGATGACATCTTTCAATCCTCACCATGATCTTAGGAGGAAGGTGCAAACTGCACCAAAGTTCTGCAGTAAAAATGAAGCCCCAGTCCCGCATGGCCCCAGGCTGGTGGTAACGAGGCTGGGCTTCGGCACAGCCACCATGGGGCTCCTGCCACTGCAGAGCGGGCTTCCCCACCCTCCGAGGGGGTCACCCAGCCACTGACGGAACGGCCGGGCACCAACTCGCCTGTGGTCACAGTTAACAGGGCGGACAAGTGTTAACAGTAGCAAAGACAACTCAAAAGCAGACTCAGCAACCACCCACGGCACCAGCAGCAGCGCCCAGACACCATACCCCAAAGAAAGATGGGAGAGGTAAGTATGAGAAAAAATTAGGAAAAAAGAAAAATGGACAGGCATCATATTGGCATCCAGCTCTCATGTGTGATTGTTTTAATTAGTGCACAATATTTAAAAGCTTACTAGATGAGCATCTCCTGTTTCTCTGCTACTATTACCAGTCACATGGTATTTATCTCCAGCGTCATCCCCCTCAACACCTCTGTCCCCCAGGGCTTGGTGTAACAGCAGTCTTACCATGGAAATCAAAGATATAATTTTCTTGTATAATCAATGCTTTCAATATCTGCACTATTAATGCACAGGAATTTAACTACAGTCAAAAATCGTTAAACTTTGCAGCTGTGTTCTAGGCCTACGATGTGCTTGAACATCCAGAAATAATATTGCCTAATAAGGATAAATTTAACAAACAGCAAATCAAGGCATATTCAGCTGAGGAAAATGAAATAGGAACCCACAGACTTTCTGCAGAAATAACAACTCATGAATAAAACATCTGCATCCTATACTGCTCCAGAAAGCACTGATCACAGGAGGCCTCTGTGGCAGAGGATGATATACAGGTTTTAAACTTTTCTTTTTTACAAATGATGGAATAGCATCAACTCCCACCATATTTGTTGAAAAGTTACTACCAGTCGAAATACTGACAGCTTTCACTCCTCTTCACATATGTGGTAGAGGAAGGATACATGCACAGATTCACACAGAGAAAAATGAGATTAAAAAATGAAAGAAAAACTGCAAAAACAGCCAATGCTTTGGGGAAAAAATACAGAGTTTGGAGTACTGATAAGCGAATCTCAAGTCCATTCACCATACTGCATATAGAGATTTATCTTAAAGACTTCCAACAACAAGGCTAGGAAATCATTTTAACAGAAGGCCACTTAATACATTTACATTCTGCTTAATCTCAAAGAAGAATTGATTTAATGCACAACAAAGGACACATCTAATTAGAGCTGGTAAAAAGCAGTTGGGCACAGTAGTTACGAGCTCAGACCCAAAGTGGAGAGGGTGGGGTCTGAATGTGATCGCTACTGCCTGTGTGACTTGAGCAAGGCAGTTCACATCTGTAACCCTCAGGATTCTCACCTGGATGCTGAGATAATGTTCCCTACCTCTTAGGGGACTGTGCAATGCACAGGCATAGTGCTAATGTTCAAATATTAGATGCTCAGAAAACTGCTGATGCTGTTAACTTGGTAACTGATAAAGTAAAAGGTTGTAGAGGAGGACTCTGCAAATTGCAGATTGTCCTTAGTAAAATATTTTTTCAAAAATCAGATGTTTTCACTAACAAATATATACATGTCATATAGTTATAAAAATTAAAAAACCTTTTTAAAAATTAAAGAACTTTTTTTATCCAGGGAAAAAAGTCATTTCACCTTCACAGAAAGGAGGTTGTAAGAAAAGCCACAAATGTGAGATAAAATGGACTTCAAGAATTCATCTTGTGTTTGTTTCAAGGGCCTAAGCAATTAGGCTCCTGAACTCTGAGGCAGTAGAATTTTATATAATAGAACAGCAATGACTTAAGTCTGAAATGCTTTAATAGTAGGAAAAAGATCAGCTGGCTATTTTAATCATGACTATTATTTTCAAAAGCTGCATCTTCTGGCTAGGCACCTGTGGCTTAAGCGGCTAAGGCACCAGCTACATACACCTAAGGTGGCGGGTTCGAATCCAGCCCGGGCCCACCAAACAACAATAATGGCTGCAACCAAAAAATAGCTGGGCATTGTGGTGGGCGCCTGTGATCCCAGCTACTTGGGAGACTGAGACAGGAGACTCGCTTGAGCCCAGGAGTTGGAGGTTGCTGTGAGCAGTGAAGCCATGGCACTCTACCCAGGGGGATAGCTTGAGGCTCTGTCTCAAAAAAAAAAAAAAAAAGCTGCATCTTCTTAGGTCCCTAGACTGAAGTAGCTACAGATTGTTTCCCCTGGGAATCATGCAAAAAAGTGATTTATTTGATATTGCATATCCAACTGCTGAAGATTTTAACAGGGGATATTTAGCTTTCTTTCTTTTTTTTTTTTTTTTTTTGAGTAATTAGCCACTGGTTTCACCTGCTTTGCTAACAACATGGAGGAAAAAAGATGCTTATCTTTCAATTAACTGTGACAGGAGGGCAGCAGGCAGCTCCTCTAGAAGCTCTGTTGAGTTATTTGGTGCTGTTAAACGGCAAATCAGCCAGATGACAACACTGTCTTAGATTATGTACTGATGGAACTTTATCTGCAAAGAGCACAGTCTTACCCACTGTCCTCAGAGTCATTTTATGTGACACACACGTTACAGAAGTGTTAATGCCTGAGGTCCATGCTGAGCTACAGATGGCTCTAAAGTGGTTCCCAAGACTGACCACCAACAGGCAGACTGATGTTGGAAAGACCTTCCCTCCCCACAAGACCTTTCTTAAACAGACTAACCTGTAACCCTCACCCAAGACACACTAGAGAGCCCCATGGGGGCCTCTCTGTGGGACTGTGTGTTGAGAGGGAGGACCCAGCAAAAGGACGGATACATGGTTGGGAAAACAGAACACTGCCCACTCTGAGAGTGTTTCAGGCTGCACTTGGGGCCCACCTGGAGACACTCCAGCTCAGGGCCAACTGTCAGGGTCCACTGTATGAAACGTCATTTCAACCGTCCTCACAACACCCAGGTTACTTCTCATTTGACTTTGAGTAACATCTCCACGTTGGGCTTTTACCCCAAAGGGACATATGATTCTGAGAACAAGGACAAATTTCCAGGCAGCCGACCCACGGTCTTAGAGGGTGCTTGTTAATGAATTGGTGTCAACCTACATGCAGTTACCATGCGAATGCCCAGGGCTGTCTGAACCTTCCTTTCCTATAGGTCTTACCTGGGATTCAGATGAAGATTAAGGAATATACACTTGTGAGTAACACAAAGCTAACAGAAGAGCAATATAATATTTTTAAGGAAACAATTCAAATGAATATGCCAAAACATTGCAGATTAAATTTAATTCTCCACTTCTAGGTTCAAGCAATTAACTGCACAAATGTGATTTGTGCGCAAAAGAAAAAAAAAGATATACATGTTTGTGTGTCTTTAAGTTAAATGTGAGTCAATGGTACCGTAGCTTCCCCCAAAAGCTAAAGCAATCTGAAATCCTGCTAAGAAAGAACAGTGCCTAAAGAAACATCATGCAGTAACCCCTTTCAATTACGTACAAATACAGCCACGCCAGAAATTGATGACTTTAGTTCTGGGTGCCACTTTAAGAAGGCCAGTGACCAGCAGGATTACACCTGGAGGTGATAAGCATGCTAAAGACTTAAAACCAGGTGTGGACTAAATAAACTCAAGGTGATTAGCAGAAGAAAACACCTGGCAAGAGCAGCCAGACTTAGCGTGCTCACTTCTCCCCTGTCTAACCCAGGAGCCGTCTGTCAACAAGAGCTAAGAGCAGAAAGTGGTGTCACAGCTCACAGCAACCTCAAACTCCTGCACTCAAGTGAGCCTCCTGCTTCAGCCTCCTAAGTAGCTGGGACTACAGGCATCTACCACAACACCTGGCTAATTTTTCTACTTTTAGTTGAGATGGGGTCTTGCCCTTGATGAGGCTGGTCTTGAATTCCTGAGCTCAAAGGCTCCATCTGCCTCAGCCTCCCGGAGTTCTGGGATTAGAGAGGTGAGCCACTGTGCTCAATTTATTTAATTCTTAAAACAACCATTCAAATTTAAATGGAATTGTCCTTTTTTTTTTTTTTTTTTTTTAGTTATCTCATTTAAAATATGAGTTATCCTCATCTTGCTGAGACCCAGGATAAAAGCTGGATCTCTTTGTAGAAGTGGGAGAGTCCTGACAACAATGCCCCCATCACATGCCCCACGGCCACACCAGTCCCTTCATCACACCTAGAACCCCAAATTTCCAAACATCCAACTTTTAGACATGTCCCTGTATATTTAGGACTGAGAGCCAACTCTTTCAAAAAGCAATGTGCACCAAATTCATTACAGAGCTCTGAGAGAATGATGAAAAAATGTGTGTCTCAAAACAATTTTTTTTTTTTGTAGTTTTTGGCTGGGGCCAGGTTTGAACCCGCCACCTCCAGTATACAGGCCCAGCGTCCTGCTCCTTTGAGTCACAGGTGCCGCCCAAACCAACTATTTTTCAAACTGACTTCACAGAAGGGAAAACAGGTAGCTGACATGTTAGTCAGGCAACATTACAAACTACTGAACCACATAACTTTAGTGGTATTTCTTAGGCAAGGAGAACGCAGCTGTGGCCCAGAACAAGCATTACCGCTCCTAATTTCCAGAGACAGAACAGACCCTCCATTTCCACATACTAACACTTACACAAAACAGGCAATGTTTTTTATCAAAAGGTCAAAAATTAATCTGAGTTTTAAATCAGAGCTATGTGATTACAATGCTCTTTATTTTCTTCAAATTGCTTATCTATATTTTCTTTTTTAACAATGAACATACATGTGTAATAAAATAGTCAAAAACAATCTGATTAGAGGATATATTTTGTAGTATTTCTTCAGTAATTTATCGTCCAAATCCTTCTCAGTTTCTCTATTTTCTGCTCAGTTGTTTGGCCTCATCTACCTGGAATACAACTAGGGTTGTGAAGAGAACAAAAACCCTGAACATCCCGAACAGAGGCGGCAACCTGGGCTTCATGCACAATCATTACAGGGATACCTCTGAACACTTGTTATTTCACAGGCAATTCTAGTTAGCACGGGTAGCTGGTTGCCAAGTTAAGGGGATGGGCAGAAAGGGGCATCTATTATGCAATGTGGTTTCCACCCGATCTCCTTTATGCCCAGCCCCCCAAAGGCATCAGTTATTTTATCTGGGTGGGATTTAGTCCCACCTCCAGGTACATTCCCTGGTGAGAAAGTGGTATCAGCATAATCCCATCACACATCCATGCTAATTCCTGCAATATATCCAAACCAACAGCACTTGGAATTCCTCAGGTCTTAGGGATTGGTCCAGAGGTTTGTCCAATCAGCACAAAGCTCAGGGTTTCTATCATGAATTCCAGAACAGAGATGCCCTCTTCTCTGATGGAAAACTAGGCATCCTGGCTGGCAAGATGTGATTTTGAAAATACTACAAAATTATTCTGCACCCTGTGCAGACCAGCGCAAAGATAAGCCTCACACAGGGAGCCAGGTGAGTGAAGCCAGAGCCTGGTGAAGCCATAGGAGGACTGGTCAGTCAACCTCTGAGCACTTCGGTCCAGGAGCCAAAAACACTTCTCCTATTTATGCTAGTTTGTGTTAGATCTGATGGTGGCTGTGACAATCAGTTTGGGCTAGATCTGATGTTGGCTATGACAATTTTGGTCTTCCCTGGAGGGGCACAGTTTGCCTATTCACTGCCCAGCACAACTATTCACAAAGTTCCCTTCACTTCTGAACCTCTCCTGGTTTTGGTAAGTCCCATGAGCACATGTCACATGGACGAGGACCACAGGGAGGCTATCAGGAAGTCAGGAGAGACCAAAACACTCACAGTGACAACCAAAAACTATAAAAGAAAACCCCAAGCATACATCAAAATTGTATTTAAGAAGAAGACAGAAACCCAGCAGCAGTCCGGAGTACTTCAGCGTAGAGGCAAACAATCTCCATGTACAGATCACCCTGTGGAAGCTACCACACTAAAGTTTTTTCCAAAAAGTTCTAAATATTTTCTTCTGGAACTGTTATGAATGGAACACAAAGAGGGCTCGCTGGCTCTTTTTATCTGAGAAAATGTCCAATATAACCCCCTAGAGACTTAAAATAATCTTGAAAAAAAGAAAGCTGATAAATTTTGTTTACCCCATATTTATCCAATGTATTTGATCAGAGAGAATTATTTTTCTAAAAGGTATCTATTAATATGCAGTAGATAACTGTTCTGCTGATAGCAATCTGGGAAAAGCTGCAGTCAGTCATTAATGACAGAGTTATAAAAAAAATCAAATTACTTTTAGTGTCTTTGGTTTAAAAAATTGAAAAGTACTTAATATATTTAGAAATATTTCCTTCCAGAATGGTTAAATGTTTTAAGTTTGAAATAGCGAGCAAATAAATGAAAAGAAAAACCTCACCTCTCCTAGTGATTAATTAGATAAGAGTGCTGAGTAGCAGGAAGAATCTCTGCTCCACAACTAAAACCCTTAGTTGGGCACTATGACTTTTTGAAGGATATAGGTCCTATTACCCAGAGAGAATAAAGGCCAGATGGCATGCACACAAACACACCCCTGACTCCTGGCAGGAAGTCCCCTCTGATGGAGAGATGGGAGCTGCTATACCACACTACTTTAAGACGGACATTATCCCAGAGGTCAGCCATAATCATTTTACAAAGGCCTGAGAAACTGCAATCTTTGCTATATAAATTTTTTGTAAGCTTAGAGGGCTCTTTCATGCTAAAATATAAACATGTACTCAGGAGAAATGTGCCACAGTCAATTCCAGTGTCCCAAGAGGGGTTCTCTTCACTCCAAGTAGAATTAAAATAAAGGTTCAGAGATGCTGCAGATAAAATAACCCTCCAGCAGACAGACTGGTATCATCACCCAGCCTGGGCCTGTGAACGCTTGTAACTCTGGGAGTCCTCAAGTCTGGAGAAGCTCTTGAAAAGTCTCTGCTGGGCACCTGAGACGGACAACCGAGGAGGGAAGTAAAATGATTGACTTGACCAGCCCACTGAACACCCAGAACCACACAAGGTAAGAAAGAACCAGCCCTGGACAGATGTGATTGTGAATAATCTGGCTCAAGGCTTCATGTTGAGCCATGACAGTGAGAGGCGGCTCCTCTCAAAATTCTGCCAGGGAAGGGCACATGGAACATCCCTCAGGAAGGTCCTCAGCAGCTGACCACAGAACAGTTAGCACAAAATCCGAAAATGCTGCTCGGCCTCAGGAATATTACCCCCACATGAGAGCAAAGTTGCATGACAATACAGCATGAAGTAGAAAGGACCCTGCTAGCCAGCCCTGGTACGGGTGTCCTGGCAGCTGGTCCCACCACAGGCACCATCACTCCTGTCACCTGCTTCTGCAGGCCTCTCAGGCGGCTGCAGGAAGGAATTAAGGACACACGGCATTTTGCTTAAATCTAAGCCCATGTAACTATGGGTTATGGGCAGGTTTGAGTCCTTCTGCAGCAGCTCCAGCCTTCTATGTACTTGCTTACAGTGCCCACCCTGCTGTCCAGAGGGGGGAAGCAGCATTGCCTCACAGTTTGTGCTCATGCAAATAAAAAAACTGAGTTAAAACAGCTCCTTTCTCCAAGAAGACAGGAGAAATTCTAGCATGGGAAATTAAAGCACTGAGACACTCAAAAACTCCAGCTGACAGCTCCAAATTCACATGTACGGTGGAAAAATGATAGATAATCACCCACCAGGCTGGAGCCATAGCACAAAGCAGTTTCTGTTCACCAACATCATGATCCTGCACTTATTTCAGAAGAATTCTTCACATGCACTTAACCTGAGCCTCACTTGCCCCTTGGACAGAGCAAGCATTAATTCATTGTGAAGATTTACATGCAGACTTGAGGGCGAGGTGACTTCTTCACCCCTGGCCAGCAGGTGGATGTGGCCGTGGGAGACTTATGTCAGGTGACTCCTCTCCTGCCGTCCCTCCTTGTCTTAACTAGAGTTAACGATTTTGGAAAAAAGGAATTAAAGTCCGAACTTGCTCAGAAAAGAACTTAACAACAGATGAAGAAGTTATCTTGACCACTCAATCGGTGCACTTTGTAGATGCAAACTGAGACAACATTGTCGTGCCCTGCAGGGGCGTTTCACGTATGATGTTTCAAAGTGCTTTTGCACACATCAGTTCCTTTGGCCTTTACAATTTCCTTATAAAATATGTAGCACAGGTATAATTTCCCTCATTTTTGAGATGAAGGCACTGAAATGCCCAGAACGATATTCAATCACTTGCACAAGGTTGTGTGAAAGGTTAGGAAAGGAGACAGAATTACCAGGACTTAGATCTGCTGGGACGGCTCAATTCTATGAGACATTTTTAGGGACCTATGAACACCAGCAATGGCACATTTCTGTTTCCCATTCTCTTCCTCAGCTCACACTTGGGCACTTGCTGTATGTGCAGCACTATGCCAAATGCTCCCGGGAAAGACAGAGAATTTGCTTTCTAAGAATTTACAACCTAAGAGAGCTTTGACAGTTATTCACACTGAAAATGCTAGGAGGAATAAAATGTGTTGCTTCAAAGATACAAAAAAAAAAAAAAAAAACAGTCAGCAGAAAGAAAAAAGATTGCTCCTGAGTGGAGAAGTCTGGAAGAGGCTTGTGAATGGCACCGTATGCTTCAGTTGGGTTTGCCAGGAACGGTCGGCTTGTGGCTGCTGGCATCTCAGGGGCCCTTTCACTCTGAGTGTCCCCAGCTGCAGCCTCTTCACAGGTGGCGGCACTAGGCTGGGCCTTGCAGAAGGGAGCATACTCTAACAGCAAGAACTGGGAAGACACTCTGATAGACAGAGGGGACAAGACAGGGACAGAAAGGAAAAGCAGCGTGGCAGGTAGGGCACAGCTGGGAGCTGTCCATCCAACCACAGAAGACACTCATGTCCGTGAGGCAGGCCAGGCTCTGACATCTGCCTCGACCAAAAGAATGCCCAGGACATGATGTGGGCTGGCTCTAGGTCCTGCCTTTCACAGGCTAGAAAGCTGCTGCTTTTGATCTTAGAAACAGCAACCAAGAAAGCTGAAGACAGGCAGGGGAAAGGCACCCACCACAGAAACGCAGAGACACACAGACTCACACATACTGCGGGAGGGGTCAGCTGTGGGGGGGTCAGCTAAGGAGGGGACGGGGTGGGGAAGGGTCAGTGTGGGGAGGGGGTCAGGGCATTTTTCTCTCCAGCCCTGGCTTGTTTCACTGAACATGACATCCTCCAGGCTCATCCATGTAGCCATGAATGACAGAATTTCATTTGTTTTCATGGCTGAACAGTATTTTGTTGTACATACACCATTTAGTATGTCTGTTCATCTGTGATGGACCCTTGGGCCGATTCTACACCTTTGCTGTTGTGAACAGAGCTGCAAAAATCACAGAGGGGCAGAGTGCAATTCCACAGGCCAGCTTCCTCTCCTTGGATATGTACTGAGCAGAGGGAATGTGGGGTCAGTACCGTCCTGTTTATGGGTTTGTGAGAAATTCCACACCCAACTCCACTTGTGTAATGGCTGCACAAGTTTACACTCCTGCCAGCAAGTCTGCCACGGTTTATCTGCCCATTCACTTACTAACAGACATTTGGGTTTTTTGCAGTTTTGACTCTTACAAATAAAGCTGATGTTAAGCTCCACGTCCAAGTCTTTGTGTGTACACGTGCCTTTATTTCCCTTGAATAAATAGCTACGAGTGCAACTGCTTTTGCAGGTGAAATTTGAACTTTTTAAGAAACTGCAAAGCTGTTTTCCACAGTGGTTGTACACTCCCATCAGCGGTGCAAGAGAGTCCCAGTCCCTCTCTATGTCCTTGCCAACACTTCTCAGCGTTTCACCCTCCTAACAGGTGCACACAGGTCCCCCATTCTGAGTTTCACTCGTGTTCCCTAATAACTAACAGTGTTAAGCACCTGGGTATGTATTTAACTGCTCTCAGTATGTCTTTTTTGATTAAGTGTCTGTTCAGATCTTTCACTCATTTTTAAAAATTGGGGAGCTTTTTGTTATTGAGTTTTGAACACACTTCATAGGTTCCAGACATAACAGCTTCACCACTGCTTCCTTCCAGTGGGTGGGGTATCTCTTCACTCATGACAATGGCTTTCAAAAAGTAGACATTTTTAGTGTTCATGAAGTTTAATTTGTCAATTTGTGCTTTTAGATTGTGCTTTGTGTGACTTCTCTAAGAAATTTTTGCCTAACCCAAAGTTACAATGAATTTCTCTTATTTTCTTACAGAAGTATTATCATTTTAGGCTTAACATTTAGCTGTATCCCACAGTTCTGAGTTAATTTTTCAACATGGTAAAGTATAGATAGAAGCACATATTTGATATTCACATGTCCAATTTTTTAGCACCATTTCTTTAACAGACTTTCCTTTCTCCACTAAATTGCCTTTGCACCTTTATCAAAAAGAAGTTATCAGGCAGGCCCATAGCTCACAGCTGTAATTCCAGCACTCTGGGAAGCCGAGACAGGAAGATCACTCCAGGCCAGGAGTTCAAGACCAGCCTGAGCACGAGTGAGACCTTGTCTTTACTAAAAACAGAAAAACAAACCAGGTGTTGTGCTGGACGCCTGAAATCCCAGCTGTTTGAGAGGGTAAGGCAGGAGGGTCACTTGAGCCCAAGAGTCTGAGGTTGCTGTGAGCTGAGCTGATGCCACCACTGCACAGTGGCGTGGGTAACAAAGTAAATGGGAGGAAGAGAGGGAGGGAGGGAGGGAAGAGAAACATCCAACTCGGATCGTTTGACACATGGAATTCTAAAATCTGTTCAAAACTTAGGGAAAAGCAGAAATAAAAATGGGTACTATTTCATATTTAGTTTTATTTAATTCCTGGCACAAAGACAGAAAATGATCGATACATGTGTATTTTAATCAAAGATCTTTACTGTGTTTGTCACGATTACTCCTAGTTAGCAGTTATCCTGCTAAACTGTGTTCAAAAACTTACCTCAGTTTAAACAAATCATGGCATTTTTCTCACTGCCGTTTGTTTTTCTTTAATGTAGTCCAGGGAATCCCTCCAAAAGATGTGGTTGGGAAGCTGTGCCAAGTTTTGAGGGAGGCAGTCTCGACTGCTGGTACCAATTTCCAGCTGGAGATTAAGCAGGAGCAACCACAGCCCATGGGGAAAACTGCGCAACCCAGGGAACGGAACTGCTACTAAGAACTAAGAGAATGAGATATGTGGCAGCCCACATGTCCTTTAGTTTAGAGTCTGTCTTCCATAAAAACTTACACTTTGGCCTCTTATTGGCATATAACTGAGACACAGTAAACAAACGTGCTCTTTATCTGCAACCTCCTCTCTGACTTGAGTCCAAGCCCCGACCCCACAGGTTTCCATCTCCCAGGTTTAATTTGCAGTTTTTTCCACCTGTCACCAGGTGGAGTGCTGGGCTACACTCTCAGGGATGATCTGCTGGGCCCTGGGCAGGTATAGGTCAGCGAAGAACCCTGGCTCCAGGCAATACGCATATTGCATTAAAAACAAATAATGTCTTGAAATTCCAAGCATAAATTATTAATGAACTGTTAATTATCGTGTATAACAGTGCCTTCTCAGGACTTTAATCTGAACTCTCAAAGTACTCCTCACTTGCCAGCACTGTCTAAGCTGGAAGCCACGGCCACTGTTTTCCTCCACAACGAGAAGCTTCTGGGCTATGGCCCCGTTACGGCAGCTCCTCACCTGCCGTGCAGCGTTCTTGTCTAACTTCCCCAACATCCCCAACATGCCTGTAATGCAATTTAACTTCCATCAAATACTTGAGATTATTTATTGAAAACCTTAGGTGCTGTCAACTATGCTCTTCATTAAAACAGTATTTTCTTTTTAAGTTCCTATTTAAAAATATTGGAAAGTATAAAGAAAATAAAAACCATACTTAATCTCACCACTCAAAAATAACACCATTCAAAGCTACTACATGTATAAATTTTCCCATGGTTCTCATGAGAACTACGTTTGGAAATTGTCTTCTCAAGCTTTTTTCCTACTTTACTATCTTTGATATCAGCCCTGTCCCACTTTCTAGTCACTCCGCTACAAAGGGTTTTATAAATTAGGTTAGTAACAGTAACTCCTCCCTCACAGGGCTGCTAGGGACTGACTGGTGAAGCATGTGGGCTCCCAGGACACTGCGCACCCCGCCTGGGGGTCGGTACATGGGGCTCTGTCGTCACCCTGGTGGAGGTGGCTTTCTCAGTGGCTCAGCTCTGTGTGGCCCTCCCAACCTCCCTTCTCCTGATGGCCTGTTTAGCTGGCCATAATTTCATACCTGTAAAAGCCCTTAAGTATTGTTGAAAGCAGAAAAACATATTTTCTAAGATCATCTCCTACATTACCACCAATCTGTTACAGAGGAAATAGCCCCTCAAAGTCTTAGGAAAATAGCGCTCCCTTTCTTTCGAGTAATAGACTCTTTTAACAGAACGTATAAAAGAGCTTCATTTTATGGCAACATAATTTCCTAATAGAGTTGAGAAGGGTTTTCCATAGATTTCCATTCAACTATTTTTTAGACAAACATCATTGTCTAGATTGGAAGGGAAGGAGGAGAGGGGTGAAATGTTTTATCAGCAAGGGCACCAAATAGCCTACAGAGATAGGGAAGGAGTCAGCGGGGGCATCTCTGGACCTCCAGGGTAGACGCTTGGGGAAATGTTTCCCTGAATTTCGGCCTCCTATGGCAGCCACACCAAGAACTTTCCTCTCACTATAGCTGGTCATTGTCTGTGGAGGAAGCAAATGTCGGGGGCATCATATGTAGCTTCAGAATCCAGATGCTGCCATCTGCCGACCTGCCCATTCACTGACGCCATAAACGTGAGTGCCAGCAGGAGCCAAATGTGACTGTACTCAATATACCTCCTGCCCTGATGGGGCTCACAATCCCACAGGAAACACAAGTGGTCAGTGAGTAATCATGACAGTAACTGCATTAGAAGCACAGTGCTCCAGAGTACAGACCCCTATGATCCCTAAGGAAATGTGGAAAGAGCAGAGGTCTGAGGAACTATCAGAATCAGCTAGGAAGGAGGGTCAGGAAGGCTGTGAGGCAGGAAGCCGGTCCATGGCCAGTGCAAAGCCCCAAGGCCCAGAGTGCAGATGAGGCCACTGTGGCCACAGCACAGAGCTGCAATCTGAGTCTGGGCGGCAGCTGGGTCAGTGTTTGGGATGTCCACCTTCATGCTGAAATAGATGGAACCCCATGAGGAATCTGAGCAAAGGTGTCACATGGCCAGATCTGCCTCTTGAAAAGATCACTGAAGTCCAGTGAGAAGGAATCAGAAGAGGGCAGGACAGACATGGAAGGACACTCAGGGAGGCAGCCCACCCTCAAAAGCCTTGGTCACAGACTCGCCTCTGACTTCTGCATCCTCAGGCTCCCTAGATACTTTAAGGACCCCACAAAATCTCCGAGGGAAGGCACTGTGGATGTCTTTCCATCTAGAGCCACTGAGGATCCCACAACAAAAAATTCCCCTCCCTTTTAGCCACAGAGGCTCTCTCTAACCCTCCTCTTCCTCCAGCTGAGTTCCTCCTGAGTTTTCTCAGCCTCACAGATCTGGTTCCCAGGGCTTAGCACTTCTCCAGCACCTAGATTACTTGCCACTCCTCAAACTCAACAAGGCAATCTGGAGCCCTTCACCTCTCTCTTCTCCTGACCCTCCTCTGCTGCCTCTGCCTACTTTGAGTCAGTCGCCTGTTTGGAAGCACTCGCCTCTCGTCTCTCCTCCTTCCACCCCTCCAGTTGATTATGAACGACCTCAGCCTGTTTGGTTCGGTTTATTTTCTTTTGTTTGGGGTTTTCATTTTCAGTCTCAATTCTGGCTGCTTCCTACTGGCCATGCACCCTCTGCGGACCTGATTACAGGGCAGCACAGACTCCGCCTCTCCCTCCTGCCTCTGACCACGCTGTGCCTTTCACTTTAACCTTCGACCAGCTCCTGCCCATCATGAGGGGCACATTTCACAGAGAACCTTCTCCATGAAGCCTGTCCTGATTTCTCCAGCCAAACATGGCATTTTGCCTTTAATTCTTCTTTGATTTGATTTTTTTGTTGCTGCTTTCCCCACATTTCTTTCTGACATCACGGGCTGCTTTATAAGACAGTGTGTTTCTCATACTGTCCCTTATCAGCCTGCAGACATCTTAAAGGCAAGACTCATATTTTATTTTTATTTTCCTGTAGAACTTTGACATAATCACAATTTGATATCTGTATATATGTATTCATTCTTCCCTCATCTTGCTCCAGAAAGGGTTTATAGACACTCAACAAACATTTGTTAAAATGACTAAGAAAACCTGCTGCTTTTATGTTTCTACCCAAACCATCTTCAATTTCCTTTCTTTTACCTAAAATTACAACCCTTCTTTGAAGTTGCCGAATACTCTCTCTATATATATATATATACTTACTCATTCTAATATTTCAAGTCAAATCCACCTAAAAGCAATTTTAGCTCCCTATCTTTTCCTAACTTCTCCTGTCGGAACCATCTATGCCAGGAGTTCTCTGTCTTGGCACTGCTGACATTCTGACCAGATGATTCCCTGTTCATTGGGGAAAAACTGTCCCATGAGTTCCAGGACACTTGGCAGCTCCTTTGCCCTGCTCAGCAGACATGGGTGCTGGGAAAACAGGTCAAGATTAGGCCCAACTAACAAAAAACTGCAAATGCTTCTTGAAAATACCCTCCCCTGGTGAGAGCCAATCAGATGCATCTGCGTGCAGGAAGGCCAACCAATCATAAGAGTTGTCTGTTAGAGACCCCGAGATACCCGTTAGGCACCCCCCAGCTACCCATTAGAAACCCCCCAAGTTGCCCCTTGGAAGCCACCTTCCACCCTTGTTAGAACCCCTATAAAAACCCTTGTGTCCGGAGGCTCAGGGCCCTCGGCACTGCCCCGCTGCATGGGGATGATCTGAGGGTTCAAGCTCCAGCTTGAATAAATGGCTCTTTTGTTTGTTGCATCGGTATCAGCTCCTAGGTGGTCTTTGGGAATTTCGCAATCTGGGCGCAACAGGTGCCTGTTCAGTTTTGCCACCAAAATGTCTCCAGATGTGGCCAGATATTCCCCCAGCATGGGACAACGGGGCTGAGGGTTGCCCGTGGCTGAGAAGCACTGATCTTGATCAGAACTGTCATGTTGAAACATAATGAGAATTAAATGTAAGAAACATATACAATTTTAAATACTCCAGGAGCTACATTTAGAAGACAAAAAGAAATAGATAAGTTTTAATAATATTAATATTTTATTTTACCCAATATGTCCAAAATATTATCAACATTTAATCAATATAAAAGTGATTAAATAATGTACATTCTTTTTTCTTACTCCAGTCTTTGAAATCTTTCTAGTCTTTGAAACCCAGTATGTATTTGCTATGCACAATGCACGTCAGTTCAAACTAGTCACATTTCAGATTCTTAAAAGCCATGTGTAGCCTGTGGTTACTGGGTTGGAAAGTTGAAATCCAGACAATGTTCCCTAGGCTGAAAGCTCAATTACTAAGAAGAATAAAGAAACCTACTCTTCCTTGCCTCCTAATTATTTATAGCTGTAGTCAAATATAGCAAGATTCAGGTTCAGATATAAAACTCAGAAAATTTCAAATGAGATAGATGACAAGAGATCAAAAAGATAAAGAAAAAAACAAGGAAAATTTAAAAACAACTATAAGAGAGGACTACTCCTCCAGCTCTGTGCATTTGGTCTTGAGGTCATACAGACAGGTCAGCTTTTACTTGCTGTTTACACCCAAATCCCCACCCTCTGAATGTCCCCACCCTCTGAATGTCACCTATGGGCCCTATGAAAGGAAGTCTCAATGCACGGAGACAGGGGCATGCTTGTCAAGAGCTCACTGAAGATTCCTCTGGGTCAAACAGTACAGAGATGCAAAAGAAATGTATTCTAAATCTTCTCATCCCAACCCCAACTCTATGAATAAAGAAACTGCAGTCTCAACAGAATTAGAAATTGGCCTGAGGTTCTAGAGCTCATTAGCAGAAGTTTAACCAGAACCACACTTTCCAAATCCTGGTTCCAAGCCCTCTTACCCACCCCACCTACAGGACTTTCACTGAGGGACTTCACCTACTGAACCACTGGTTTCCTCACATCTTCAACAGAAAAAGTATCTGCTTTGCCTGTTGCTGTGAGAATTATTTTAAATGAATTAATATATGGAAAAGTACTGCCCACAATGTTCCATGACCCTAAGTGTTTGTTGGTAGCACATAACAGAAGGTGGTAAGAAGTGCCTTAGAGATTTATTTTCATCTATTCCTACCCCTGGGAGTACTACAGGTAATCTATCAAGGTTGATGAAAATTTATATTGTTATTTAAAAGTTGTAAAGAAAAGATTGTAAGACTTTCTCAACATGTTCCTGCTAGGACAACTCTTTTAATTCAAAATTTTCCCTATTGGTCTACATTTTTAAGTCAATGTTTCAAGAACAAACAAAAAGCTTAATTATTAGCTTCAATCCACTTGGGAAAAGGGAACCAGCTGGAGGGTGCATGTCTGTCCTGAAGGAAGAATTCCCTCCTGCCTAACTGGGTTAGCCTGCTTGCTGCACTGAAATCTACCAAGAGAAGTATTGATTTCTACTTCTGAAATGCAGTCTGTACGACTTAACATGGTTACATTCTGAGAAATACCTATGTGCATACACTCCACAGTGTCCCCACACCAACGTACCCAGTATAGCAGCACTGCCAACATACAGGCCATCTGGTGCAGGTCCTGGCTGTGAGCCTCTACCCAGGGGTGTCGAACCCACAACCCAGGGGCCATGTATCACCCTGGATGGCTATGAACACAGCCCAACACAAAATCACAATCTTACTTAAAATATTATGAGGATTTTTGTGATTTCTTGGTGGAACTCAACTTTGCAGTTCTCCAACATGAACTTTGCAGAGAACAATGGGCTGCAATGTCACATAAATTAAATGTCATGTAGCTCTCACTCTCTGTATGCACACACCTTCCGTCTCATGATATGCATCCTCCAGTGTGCTGTCTTCCAAGTGCAGACAGACAAATCAACACCACCATTGTTGTGGTGACCTCACAGGGCAGCGATTATCAATGATATTTCAACCCACCATTGCAACATTAGGTGTGTAATGTTACCTACAAGACTGGTGAGCATTGTATTTGATTATTAAGGGACTTTCACACCTTGGCAACAGGTCACACGTCACCTGCTGCACTTTAGAATCAGCCCTGCCTCATCCTACATTGGCAGCCAGGATGTGGAAGTGCCCAGGCCTTGCTTTCTATGTTTCTGTCAAATAATTTTCATAAGAAAAGTAAATATAGTCCTTTATTATTATTATGTTCTTAACAGAGAAGGGAGGACATGCCCTAAATATATGGTAATTTTTTTTTCATTCATGAGAAGGTTTGACATTTTCCCCAAATGCATAAACCCTTGAAAAGTTTCAAGTGCTGAGGTGAATTCAGTGAAGCACCAGCTTTGGAAGATAATGGTTTCTTTATTCAGTCTACTGAAACTATAGTTGTTGTTTTTTTTTAATATTTATTTCAGGTTAATGTGAGGGCACTAACAACCAAGTAACAGTATTCAAGATATTTAAATTTGTTAGGTAGACTCCCTCTTGTAGTTGTGTCCCGCACCCAAAAGGTGCCTACATGGTGCCCATTCAGTGGGAGCAACCCAATCCCCTTCCTCCCTCTTCCCCTCATTCCCCCTACCCACAACTTGAATTGAAATAAGTTTTCTCCTATGTAGGCATGAATTATATTGTCTACTGGCTTCATATTAGTACATATTGCACTTATAATAATACATATTACTACTTCATACTGAGTACGTTGGATACTTGTGTTTCCATTCTTGTGATACTTGACTAAAAACAATGTGTTTCAACTCCATCCAGGTTGGTACAAAAGATGTGAAGTCACCATCATTTTTACGGCTGAATAGCTCCTTAATCCATTATACATAAACCATTGCTTATTAATCCATTCCTGAGTTGATGGGCATTTAGGTTGTTTTCACATCTTGGTGATTGTACATTGAGCTGCCATAAACAGTCTAGTGCAAATGTCCTTACGATAAAATCAATTTTTTCTTCTGGGTAGATGCCTACTAGAGGGATTATAGGATCAAATGGGAGGTCTAATTTGAGTTCTTTGAGGATTCTCCATACTTCCTTCCAAAAAGGTTGTATTAGTTTGTAGTCCCACCAGCAGTGTAAAAGTCCTCCCCTCTCTCCTCATCTAAACCAGCATCTGTAGCTTTGGAACTTGGTGATATGGGCCATTCTCACTGGGATTAGGTGATTATCTCAGGGTGGTTTTTATTTTCATTTCCCTGATGATTAGGGACAATGAGTATTATTTAAAATGTGTGTTAACCCTCCATCTGTCTTCCTCAGAGAAGCTTCTGTTCACATCTCTTGTCCAGTGATAGATGAGATTGTTTGCTCTATTTCTGTTAATTGAGTTCTCCGTAGAGCCTACTTGTCAACCCTTTGTCAGATTCTTAAAATGCAAATATCTTTTCCCATTCTGAAGGCTGCCTATTTGCTTTGATTGTTGTGTCCTTAGCCTTACAGAAGTTTTTCAGTTTAATTAAGTCCCATTTGTTAATTTTTGTTGTTGCAATTGCCAATGAAGTCTTCTTCATGAAATCTTTCCCCAGGCTGACATCTTCAAGCATTTTGCCCACACTTTATCTAGGATTTTATAGTTTCCTTCCTTAGATTCAAATATTTTATCCATCTTGAATCAATTTTTGTAAGTGGTGAAAAGTGTGGGTCCAGTTTCAGTCTTTTACATGTGGTTATCCAGTTCTCCCAGTACCATTTAGTAATAGGGAATTTTTTCCCCAGTGTATGCTTTTGTTTGGTTTATCCAAGATAGATGGCAATAAGAGACTCGTTTTATCTCTTGGTTTTCTATTTGGTTCCATATGTCTATGTCTCTATTTTTGTGCCAATATCATGCTGTTTTGATCACTGTAGACTTGAACATAGCCTGAAGTCTGGTAGGGTGATGTCCCTAGCTTTGTTTTTATTACTAAGAATTGCCTTGGCTATATGGGATATTTTTCTGGTTCTATACAAAACGAAGAATTATTTTTTCAAAATCTTCAAAGTATGATCTTGGTATTTTAATGGGGATTGCACTGAATCTGTAGATTGCTTTGGGAAGTACAGACATTTTAACAATGTTGATTCTTGCCAGCCAAGAGTATGGTATGTTCTTCCATTTGTTAAGGTCTTCTGCCGTTTCTTTTCTCAGGGTTTCATAGTTTTCTCTGTGTAGAGATACTTCACCTCCCTGTCTAAATACAATCCAAAGTATTTCATTTTCTTTGAAGCTACTGTGAAGAGTATTGTGTCTCTGATTATATTCTCCACTTGGCTATCACTGGCATATACAAAGTTTACTGATTTGTGGATACTAATTGTATACCCTGAGGACGTTACTGTATTTCTTGATCATTTCCTGGAGTGTTGTGGTTCAGTCTCTAGATTTTCTAAGTATAAGATCATATCATTGGCAAAGAATCATGTGACCTCTTCTGCCCCTTCCAGCACAATGTTGAATAATAGTGGCAATAATGGACATCCTTGTCTAGTTCCAATTCTAAGTGGAAAAGCTCTCATTTTTACTCCATTCAACATGAGGTTAGCAGTGGGTTTTGATAGCTGGCTTCAAACAGTTTAAGAAATGTGCCAACACGGGTGGTGCCTGTAGCTCAGTGGGTAGGGTACCAGCCACATACACCAAGGCTACAGGTTTGAACCCAGCCAGGGCCAGCTAAAACAATGGCAAATGCAACAACAACAACAAATAGCCAGGAATTGTGGCAGGCACCTATAGTCCCAGCTACTTGGGAGGCTGAGACAATAGAATTTCTTAAGCCCAAGAGTTTGAGGTTGCTATGAGCTGTGATGCTACAGCACTCTACCCAGGCTGACAGCTTGGGACTCTGTCCCCCC